>JAQZBX010047836.1:0-20380 GCA_029593785.1 Cabassous unicinctus | reverse complement strand
CTCTCTCTGTGTGTGTGTGTGTGTGTGTGTGTGTGTGTGTGTAGATGCAATGGGGAAGGGGATGGGAGGTGAGAAAAAGTGAAAAAGATTGATCTGATCCCTGCTCTGCAGGAGCTTTCAAAAATGATTTAGGAAGTAGATGTAGCTCAAGTGGTTGAGCGCCTGCTTCCCATCTATGAGGTCCCAGGTTCAATCCCTGGACCTCCTAAAACACAAAACAAACAAACAAATGAAAAAACCAACTTTCATTGGGAAGCAGATGTAGCTCAGTGTTTGAGCACTTGCTTCCCATGTACGAGGTCCTGAGTTCAATCCTCAGTACCTCCTTAAAAAAAAAAGATTCATCTTGGTTGCTTATAACTTCCTTTTGGAAGCTTTTCCTTATTCTACTCTGACAACAGAGATGCCTCTTGTTGTGCTCACATACCACACACTTGTATTTAAATTCTCTGCTCTCTGCATCTTCCTAATCAATCTCTTCCTAATCAATCTCAGGTCAGGGATCACACCTACTTCATCTCTATAACCTTATGCTTAGGAAGTGTTAGTGGTTAAACTGACCAGCAAACTGAGAAAGAGTAGTTGCTTCCAAACCTGCCCTTTTTCTTATTAGAGACAAGCAGGTTCACTCATATCTTTCTTTTTCCCACAGAGAATAGCTTCACTTGACATGTTTTGGAAAAGACACTCACTTTTCTCATGGAGAAGTGTTTTATTTTCTCTCTTCAAAGAATTCTTGCTGTAAGGCCACTTGAAGCATTTGAACTTCATCTATGGGGCGATTCCACTTGACTTCCTAAAAGAATCCTCCAAATGGAAACAGATACATTGATATATCCCTATAGAAGGATGGTACATTGCTGAAAAGAGGTGGGTGATTAAAAATACTTATATAAAAATGAGTTTTCTGATGAAAAATTAAAACATGAGTTTTCCTCATGCATCCACAAATCTTCAGTAAGCTCTCATCAATTCATGACATGCTAGTACATCTGTCCAGCAGAAATTTCCATGATAATAGATATGTTCTAATTTTTTTTTTTTTAAATGGTACAGGGCCGGGGAATGAGCCTGGGACCTTGTACGTGGCAAGCGGCGCTCAATCAATGAGTCACATTGGCTCCCCTGAGTTGGTTTTTTTTCATTTGTTTGTTTGTTGTTTGTTTTTTTGCTTTTAGGAGGCACTGGGGACTGAACCCAGGACCTCCCATGTGGGAAGCAGGCACTTAACCACTTGAGCCATAGCCACTCCCTAGAACACTTGTCCATTGTAGTAGCCACTAATCACAGGTGGCCATTGACCACTTGAAATCTAGCTAGCAAAAATGAAGGATTAAATTTTAGTATGTACTTAATTTTAATTAATTAGAATTCAATTTAAACAGCTTCATGTGGCTAGTGGCTTCCATAACGAACAACACTGATCAAGAAGATGGGAGTAGATTTCTTGGGGAAACAGGTTAATGTGGAACAAAAGAGAAATTGTTCCTCTTTGTGAGGAAGCTTAGAGACAGAGAGAAACTCGTAGAAATAAGTCCTGAGAACTTGAAGGAATTGTGAGGATTTAGGGGGAAAAGCTTTAGAACTTGAATCTGAGCCAAATTTAATTATATCTCTGAGCACGTGGGTCTCAGCTGACATTTAGGTGAGAAATTTTTGTCATTCTCTGTGATCTTCTAGCATGAGTTATTTTGTCATAGCTGAAGCATGTTATTCTAACTCCAATTTCCCCGGTTGAAACTTATATAGCAGTGATCCATTTGCCTTCCTCTTCAAATGACTGATGAACTCCATTTTGAGTCAAATTGGGGAGCTTTTCACTGCTTCTTCATTGGTGATCAAATATAAATTTTCCCTAGCTTCAGTTTGACAGCAAATCAGTACCCATTTTAACTAATGGACAGTTTCTACTTCACTGTCAGTGTGTGATGAAAGTTTTTTGAAAGAGTCATTTCTTAAAATTTTATTTTATTTTTTACATCTAAACATTTAAATACCACTAGATTGGCAAGAAAGAAGAACCTCATCTGGGCAGGAAAGAGGTGTGGGAAGCATATCATGAAAAGGTAAATGTGAGAAAGAGATCAAGGAAAAATCTGTTTTAGGAGAATATTGAAAATGAGGTCTGGTAAAGGAATTTGGGAAATATCTGAAGTGACTATATAATGAGGAGGTGGGTCTTAATACTTTTTCCAGTTCTAAATCTTAAGAAACACAGCATCAACCCCTCATTATTTTAACAAGCTATTGAGAGTTCTCTCCCCATAGGGTGCAAGTTTTTATGAACTTGGACTTCATCCTCTCATGTTTGACAGAGATATTGACTATGAGCACTGACGCAAACAGCCCTGTAAGGTGCCATGGTGTTAAAGCAAATCCTATCAATGGGAGAGAGGAAATGAGTCACCGTGGAGGTGTTTATTAACTTTTACAGCCAGTCTGGAGAAGCTCTTGTCTTGAGGACAGCAAGTAGGATTCATTCTACTCTATTCAGCTCCCAATGTGGGGGACAGGTTTAAAAGAGCCATCTCCCCTTCCCCACCATTTCTTGGATAATCACTTGTCTATATTTATGGAAAGCTCTACCAACTAGAAGAATTATTTGATCAAGAGGCACAATGAAAGTTCTACCACAGATATGTAAATTGAAAAGCCTATAAGTGACCAGAGTTTCATCTTTCTAGACTTTCAACTCAGGCTTTGTCTTCTCCGTGAACTCTGCCCTAAACTGGTCCCCTAGCTGTAGTAACATTTTCCATGTTATATGGAAATATTTGTATATGGCTCTGTTAATACCAATAGGGTATCACTTCTCAAGAACAGGGATGTGACTTTTCATCAAGTTTGAGGGAAAGGAAGAATTGTCTTTGATAGGAAAAAATACCTGGAAAAGCAGATTGGGGTGGAAAGTGAAGCCCTAAGAATATGGATTAGCAGGATGGAAACAGTAAAACATATACTAAAATTTTCTGTGTTTGATCAATAAACATGGAATCTGGTGGAGGATAACAGAAGAAAAAGTTGGAGAGAGAGAGAGAGAGAGAGAGAGAGAGAGGAGGGAGGAGTGGTGAATCATGTAATGTGTCCAAAAGACTTAAAAATAGATTTGTCTACTATGAAATTAAAAATAATTTTTTACCATTATGTAAACTGTTGTACAAAAGTTTTATAAATTCTGTCATATTTACAGAGGCTTTGTGAGATTGATGTTGTTATTTTACTTTTACTTTATTTTTATATTAAGATTTCATAGTATAATGTTGATGGAAATTTACAGTATTATATGTAGATTATGATCTCATTTTTGTAAAAGAAATAATCTACATAGCTGTTTATGCTCGTATATTTGTATGTGCGTGGAGAAAGCATGCAAATCAAATTTGTCTGTGAATATACCTGAGGAATGGGGTTGGAGTGTGGGAAGGAGAAAACTTTTACTTTTTATATTCTGTATTGCTTGAAAATTGTCAATAGCATGTTTTACTTTGTAATTATCCAACCAAACAAATAAATGAAAAAACCCCTTTCCTACTCACCTTACAGGGTTGCTGGAAGGACCCATTATAATTTATGTGAATGCATTTAAAAAAAAAGAAATTTATGCCTTTATTAGAATGGTGCTAGGCTTTAAATATACCAATTTTGATGATCAAATTATTGTTTTTTTAAAAATAATAAATGACGCTACAGAACTGCAATACTGGTCCAACAATCTTGTCTTTACTTTTCTTTTAAAGTAAGAAACAGAATGCAAGTAATCTGAAAGCACTAGCAGGCATCAGATAATCCAAAATACTAGCTTTTTAGTTCCAAAAGCACTTGCAAAGGAAACCATTGAGAGGGTGGAAGAGGATGGAAGCAATTCCTAATAACTGGAATTCTATGAGTGTGTACATCAAGTCTCATGAGGCTGTTTTTTGAATTTATCTTTTACTTGGTCACTTTTTTCCTCAAATACTACATTTTTCTTTGACTTTTTCCTCAAAGCATAAAAAGTATGAAATGTAAACAAGTTCTTGCATTGCACACTTAGAAGTATACAATTCAAGCATTATAGAGATATCTGTATACTGATAAATCCCATCAAAGCTTGGATAATTCAATAATATATAAAATAGCAGAGCACAGAAAGAACTAAAACCCACTTCTTTTTTTCCCCCTATGTTTTTTTTTTCTTATTTTAAAGTAAACTTTATTTCAACTTCAAAAAATAAAATAACAGGAAAAGAGCTTAACAAATTATGTAAGCATTACATATTTTTCTGATGTTTAGCATGCATATATTTCCTTCTTTGCCTTTGCTACAAAAATATTAGAATATTACTGTTAACTATAGTCTATAGGTTACATTCATTGCATTTTTCCAATGTCTCACCATATTCTTTACCCCTTGTAGGAGAAGATTCTTATCATTATATTATTAACCAAAATCTTCATCTACCACCCAAATCACTATGTTATGCAGTCCCTAGATTATCCTCTAGCTCTTTTTCGATTAACATTAACATCCCTAGACTACCCCTTTCAGCCACAATCACATTTATAAATCAGCAGTGTTTATAATACTCATTATAATGGGCTACCATCAACTCTATCCATTATCACATATTTATAATCGACCTTATTAAACATTCTACATACACTCAGTATCAGATTCTCCTTGTCAACCCACATTCTGTCTCCTACAAACTTATACTCTATAGTTTAACCCCTTAAGTTTACTCATCATATTTAGTTCATAACCGTGAGACCATACAATATCCACCCTTTGGTTTCTGGCTTATTTCATTCAACATAATATCCTCAAGGTATCCACGTTGTCATGTGCTTTCTTCTTACAACTGAATAGTATTCCATTGTATGTATAAACCACATTTTGTTTATCCATTCAGTGGTTGAGAAGCACTTAGGTTGTTCCCCTTTTTTAGCAATTGTGAATAATGGCGCTATGAACATCAACGTGCAAATGTCTGTTCACATCTGTGCTATCAGTTCTTCTGTCCCTATGTTTTGTTTTGTTTTTACACATAAATGAAACTTTAATGGTTTCTCATTCCCTATGGGATAAAATACACTTATTGTACTACATTAGAGTGTCCTCTACTTAGATCTGTAACTCCTTATTCTGCTACTTCATACATAACCCATTTTGAAGCAGGATACTTTTGTTGCTTCATAAACACATTATACTATCACTGTCTCTGCTTTTCTTTTTTTCATTTTTAAAACAATTTATTAAAGCGTATCATTCATACATGAACATACATAAACAATAAGTGTATAGTAAAAGTTGTGAACTTACAACACAAAGACACATACCATTATACAGGGCTCCCATACATCACCCCACCACAAATACCTTGCATTGTTGTGAAACATTTATAACAAATTATGAAACAGCATCATCAGAATGTTAGGCCCCAAACTTGGGCCTTTGGGGATAACCAGAGATGTAGAGAATAAAAACTTTAACACGAGACTTAGGCAGAATTTTCATTTATTATGTCTGTAAACAGGAGCCAAGGTCAGTTTAAAGCGACTCAGACACAACTCCCTGCGCTGTGGTTTTACTCTTGTTTAAATACCTAAGTTAGTACTTAGCATTTGCTTTGATTATGCATTGGCTTTTATGCATATGGATGAACATACATAGCTAGTTATATAATCGTATGATTAGAATGTTCAGGAAATCATGCTTGCACATACATTGCATGATAAAAAAAGGGGTGGATAACTCCACCCGGGGGTGGGAATTTTACTATGTTAATTAAGCAAGTTGAAGTGAGGACAGCAAAGGGCTTCTTCTGCACAGGTCTGGCCAACCAGTTGAAGTTGGTTTTCATAATTCATTGCTTCAACAAAATGTTCTTGACCACCAAAAGCAGAATTTGGCACCAAGAGAGGGTTGTATCTCATTACCTTCTAATTTACATACAGTTTATTCCTTTGTATCCCATAAATTGTGGAGATGGTGGGGAAGACAGAGAACTCAAAGGGTTCAGCAGGTGCCTTCTTCTGTCTTTCTTATCTCCAGAGTCCTTAGCAGTGGTCTTTATATTTTGCTCTGATTGCCAAAAACTAACACAGTGCAGGACATAACCTTATTACCATTTCATTCACAATTGAATTGGCCATCTGAGAGGAATTCAAGTGTTTCTTTTTTTGTTTTAAAACACGAGGCTTCATTTTTTCCTTTTGTCCTAAATTCAAAACCTTGGTTTCCTTTCATCTCACTTTTATTTTCTGGAGGAGAGATGTCAGCCTTGGCATCCAATTCAGTTTGGGAAGGTCGAGAAGGATTTCCTATTGCAAATCAGAAGACAATCTAGAGGTTTCAAATCCTCAACTGCAGGGCACTTGGTTCCAAGGACCGTCACTGACATGCAGCTTCTGCTCCACCCAGCGGCAGCGGCTCTTGCTGGAAGAAGTGATGGGGGCAGTAAGTGGGACCCCGCCAGACACCCTCGTGTGGGTGAGCTGCTGGATGCCCCGGGAGCTGGGTGATGCCACCTAAAATAGGCAAAGACCACGGAGAGGCCTTGGATCTGTGTTTGAAAAGGGTGTGTGATTAAAGATTGAATCTTCTTTCTAAATGAAGTAGCAAGAGTTGTGTCATTTTAAACATACACAATATTTAGCAAGACTTGTTTTACTTAAGAGTGGAGAATTTTGCCAGGGACAAAGTCAACACAGAGAAACAACAAAAAGTAGCAAGAAAGAGAAATAGTTAAGTGTAGCTCCTGAGTTCCCCCAGTTCTTCCTGGCGGCCCAACCTCAGTGCTCATGGTACCTGTGGCAAGGACGCTCATGCCAGGGCAGACAGAGGCGAGGAAATTCATCAGGCAACTGCTCCGCCACCACCCACAGTGGGAGTCAAAGGAGCTTCATCTGAACGTTAACAGGTCAGGCAAAAGTTAATCTTCCATAGGGTGAAAACAAACAACAAAAACAAAAACATTGCTTCTTTTCCCAAATGAAATTTCCTAAGAGAAGTACTGTATGATTCCAATTTCCAGAGTAGAAATGGAGCGATTTGAAATGTAAGACCCCATTATTTTCTAAAGAAAGAAAAGTACACCTCAAAATATTCTAATTCCACGTGAACAACAAAATACATCTGTCTCCCAGGCCCTGGGATGGCGGGTCTCTGAGGCCGGTGCGGGCGACGGCTCCAGCCCGTTGTTCCCTGCGAGGTTCCTTGGCTCCAGGCTCGGGTGCTGTTCAGGACATGCTTGGTCTCGAGGAAGGAGCTGGAGCTTTACTGTTATTTCAAGGCTGAGCCGGCAAAAGTGGCAGCTCCAGTGCCTGACAGTGAAGGAGACAGCCCTGGTTTTTTCAAGTGTGATTTCTATTTTTAAATTCAGGAATTTAAAGTCACCTGGGATTGTGTGTTCAGTGCTGAGAGGTGAAATCCAACCACAGGGACTCCAACAGGTGAGACCGTGCTCCGTGCCTCACGTGAACGCAAACGTCTCCTTTTGGCACCACAACGTTGGTATTTCTTAAAGCAGGAGGTGTCTCCCAGGGTCTAGTTTTGGATGCCCTTTCCCCTCGCGGCTGCAGGCGGTGTGTCCACCTTCACGGCAATGACGATGCTCTCACCGTCCTCTGTTTTGATCCGCTTCTGTTCCAGCTGCCCCGACCCCCTGCCGTTCTGACGCTTCGTGGGCAGGGAGGCCGACAAGGCAGGGATTGCTGATATGTGCAAAAGCTTGCAGCTGTGTGGTTCCCCTCTCCCTGGGCCGCAGCGGTGATGGGCACGATGTGAGTCCCATTCTGAGTTACAGTTTTTATGGGGAGCTGGTGCTGGCCGCCAGGCACCTGTTGCACTCTGGTGACCATCAGGACCGGGGTGGCAGGGGCTGTCGGAATCACCCCGCCAGCGGGTCCCAGCGTGGCGTGGCCAATCACAGGGATAGGCTCAACTTGCACTTTGACATCCCTTTGGTCTCCATTCTCTTGTGGCTCTGCCTCTGGAGGGGGGACCATGGCCACGTGGGCAACCACTGCCTGCCCAGCCACAGCAGATGTGTTTGTAGGGCCAGCCCCACCATGTTGGGAGCCAGCGCTGCTGGCACCTGGTGGACCACGTGGATTGTCTGCACGATGGGCTGCTGGGAAGGCGCAACCATACCTGTGTAGGCGACAGGCTTTAGGGCTGGTGGCAGCTGCTGCTGTACCGTTATCAAAACTGGCTGACCAGAAAGCAGAGAACACAAGTAGCTCTGGGAGAAACTTGCCTCTTGGATGACAGTGAATTTGGGCTGTGGAGCACCGGTGAGAGGCTTTCAGGGGTCTGTGTGCCACTGGAGTGGGCAGACAGTCCTCCAGCATGATTGGAAGAGGCTGGGGCACTTCTAGAAGAGAGTTGTCCCAGAGCGGTTCTGAAGCAAGGTCTGCCCCTAGGCCATCTCTTCCTAAAAGCCTGCTGTATTCATGTGCTCTCAGAGGCAGGATCGTACCCTCCAGAATGAGCCTTTGCCTGGTTCTTCCTGGGAGCGTGGTACCTTGATGAAATGATGATTCAGAGAGAGATTGTGGCGAACTGAATTCTGCCAGCCCTTGTCCACAGTCTGTAGTAGGGGTAATTTTTAGTGATGTGTATATAAATTCCATGTAGGGTGAGCTGTTTATCTGCAGCCATCGTAATTGCTTGTACTATTAACTGTGCACAGGAATAAGGTGGCTTTAAATCATCCTTTGGGCTGTCTCCTCCTGAAGCTTCCTTTTCATTTTCTGGCTGTGAGTTTTCAGCCATTAAATTGAGGTCAGATGGTATTACACGGTCCAGTTTTATCCGGAAGACCCCACTCCACTGGGGCTGGATGGGCAGGAGTTTGCAGCACTGATGGTTTCCGTGGGGGACGGCAGGGGACCTGAGAAGGTGGGCCACGATGTCTGGATTGTGAATGGTCAGGGAGGAGATTTGGGCCTGCACCGGGGGCCTCGGGCACCTCCTGCCCCTCCCTCCTCTTGCTGGACAGCGCGGTGAATGTGATCTTGAAGTTTGTGCTGGGAAACCTGAGCGTGCACACGCGCAGCACCTGCAGCGGTGCGCCCCGCGCCTCTGGAACACGCCGTCTAAGAACAGGCGGTTCTCGCAGAGGCAGCGCAGGTAGAAGAAGCCACCGGCGTCCGCGTAAGGCCTGGGCTGCGCGGGCTGGACGGGGGCTGCCCCACCATGGCCGCAGCTGCCCAGGGGCATGAAGATCTCGAGGTGGCGTCTGGAAATGAAACTTAGTGGTCCATGCTCATGTCCACCGAGCCCTGCGACAAGTTGCGCCCGATAGTCACCCAGCGCTTCTTTATCCGGTACTCGAACTCGCAGCCGACAAGTGGCGCCACCGCCCAGCTGCCTGGCGGGAACCTGCTGCCCCCTGCCCCGCCACCACTGCTGCCTGTGGGATGGGGCCCAACTTCTTTTTGTTACACATAAGATTCAAATATCCAATCTAAAGAAAAACACTTAATCATATTTTAGCTTTCCTCTACATTTGCATGTTGATACACTTAATAAAATATTCCTGTCTATTATGTTTGGTCTTATTATTGTCAAGTCAGGTTTCAAACCTGAAAACAAGCCATCCAGACAAATCAGGTAATCAGAAAGATCTTCTCCACCTCCCTAACCAGATAACTAGAAGTCAATTTTACTACATGACTCCAAACACTGGGTTGTGACGACAAATGCTAGGTCCAGTTTCTTCATAATCCTTTTTGGTGTGGCAAACTTGGTAGAACTCAGGTGTGGAGGCCAGCATAGATCCCCCAGACCAAACTGTGTATCGCTGCGTGTGGTGTGTAATCACGTGTACATCAATAGGCTTTGGCTTCAATCTACCGCCACTCAATTCTTCACCTAATTTCAGCCTGGCATCTATAGTCCTTTTCAAATCTCTTTGCAAGCGACACACAAAGTCCCTGAACATGGTTGAACCTCCAGAGAGGACAATGTTCTTGTAGAGAGGACATGTGACATCAATAGGACAATTCTCAATTCCTTCATCTACAACTTTTGAGATAGGTTGTGTGAAGTCTGGATTAGCAAACTCCGGGTGAAAAAAGATTTTAGGTCCCAAGAATCACGAATAACCAACATCGATGGAAAATTCTTTCTTTGAGATAGCATTGATTCCAGTATACTGCTTAATACACTTTGACCCATCTGTGTCATACTTGTTAAATTCTTTTACTAAATCTGGGCAGACATAACTATAGCGCTCCTTTACTGCCTTAGCTGTTTCCAAGGATTGTTCTTGAGGGATTCCTACTTCTCGGTCTCTCAGCAGTTGCTGAATAAAATATATCTCGTCCCATGATTGGAATGTGCCTAATGTAGATGCCAATCACATACCCTTCAGCCACAGGAATAACATGAGCGACACCATCTCCACTGTCTAGTGCTTACCAGTCGATGTCCGTTCTCTTACTTGTTTTGAGGTCAAGGATGCGGCTAAGGCAATGTACAAGCCTGGAACATTGAAGGACTCAAACATTATTTCAGCAGTATATGACCTGTTTTCTACAGTATTCAGTGGAGGTTCAAACAAAAGAAAATAATGGTTTTCAGGTTCTGCCCTTAAGTATTTAAAGATCACTTGCTCCATAAAACTTTCCATCAAGTCCCAATCTTCAACTATTCCATGGCAGATTGGCCACTTTGTTGCATATGTAGGTTTTTTAAATTGCTTCATCACCAATGAAGAAGTCTAGGTCATCAACACCTTCTGTTACCCTCCTCTGAGCTTGATCACCTACTTTTGCTGACTCCTTAATAGCAATACAGGAAGGGATGATAAACTGTGGTTCTGTATTTCCAGCATAGCCTAGTTTTGTATACCCTGTGCCACAGTCCACCACACAGACCGGCAGCCGTCCCGCCATCTTCCTCCTCTCCTGCTGCTGCCATTGCTGGCATCTGCTCCGTGCTGGTTGAGGCCGGGGATTGTCGGCGAGAGCTGGGGGCTATCTGACCATCCACAGCCGGGCAGCCCTCTCCGTCCTGGGGGAAACCGGGAAGCTGAAACAGTAGCAAGAGTGTGAATCCATTTTTAAACTGTGAAGTGCTTTGTATGCTCTGAAGTGCTTTGTGCACATAAGTGATTTTTTTTTTTTAATGACTGAACAAAATATCCCGTGATTTTGGTTCCTCATTTCCTTATCATGAAGATGAGGGAGTTGGACTAGAGGGTTTCTTAAGCTCCTGCGAGGTTAGATTCTTGGTGGTCTACTGCAGTTCCCTGGATTTAGATTACTCAGCTCCCAGAATCACCTCATCCTCCTTTGTGAGCTTCTGCAGTGCAGCCTCAGCAGCCCACCTGTTACATTGCCTTGGGCTTCCAGGGTTTATTTAGCTTGTGTGACGTACATATTACAGGGTGGCTTTCCTGTTTCCTGACCCCACGGGGCTTCCATAAAGATTGATTAGACGTCTGCAAACATCATTAATGACCAGGATTATTTGAGAGCTTGCCAGGCCTGTTCTTTTTTGAAGAAAGCTCCTTAACCAGAAGACTACTGTCTGTGATTTTGGTCACTTATGTAGTCTCTTGTTTTTCTTCATATTTTACTGTGGATTCTGATAATTTGAAAATCCCTCCCTCAATGTATTTCACTAAATACATGAAAGAATGATGGTGAGGAGCAGTGGGTTTGTGAAATAGCTTGGCTGGAGTCCCCCTTGCAGCTCTTTCTCCTCCTGAGACTTGCAGTCAGTTGTAGGAACAGTTTATCCCACAATGGTCAGCCTGGAAAGAGAGGCAAATCTGAGACTTTTTGTCTATTTTATTTTATATTAGATTTTATTTTATAATTTATTTTATTTTATATTTTATTTTATTTTAAATGTGAGTCTTTCCCAAGAAGACCGGGTTAGAAGCAGTCAGGGGCCATCTTTTTAGGTAGCAGCCTATGTGGTCTAGAAACAACTTATGAAGTAACTAGGAAATAAGACTTGTGCTGCTCCCCTGAGGGGAAGAGTCAGCAGCTGAGGCCGGTGCTCAGCTACCTCCCTAGGTTCTAGGAGATCAAGCCCAGCAGGGGCTCCTCTCTGGAGAGAAGCTGGTTGTTCCTGGAACGGCTTTGTCAGTTCTTGGTCAACTCAGTTACACCAGAGAGTTTTATTCTGGGCGAGAAGGTAGTGCTCTAATGAATGTGGTCAATCTTTGGTGTGGCTGACACATGATATAGCTGGCAGTGTCCCTCCTTGTGAGGTCTTCAAAAGCTACTTTTTTATTATAAAAAATTTCAAACATACAGCAAAGGTGGAAGGCTTTTGCAAAAGTGGTATAGTTTTGTATACCCAGATTCTAGCATTAATATTTTACTATACTTGCTTTATCACATTTCTATGTTTCCCCATCCTCTTATTTTCTTAACGCTTTTCAATTTTTAAATGCAGATATCAGTACAGTTCCCTCAAAATACTTCAACATGCATATCATTTACTAAAGTTAAATAATTATTTATAGTTTTTTTCCTTTTGAGGTAAAATTTGCATACAATAAAATGTACATACATTCATTGAGTTTTGACAAATGCATACACCAGTGTAACCCAAACCCCATGAAGATATAGAAAATTCCTAATGCCTCTTCTTAATTCCTGCCCCATCCATAGACTACTATTATTTTGATTTTTTTCTACTATAGATTAATTTTGCCTATTCTAGAACTTCTATAAATAGAACTAAAGACTATGTACTTTTTAATATATAATTCCTTCCATTCAAGATGATGTTTTTGAGATTCATCTATGTTGATATACGTATCAGTAGTTTGTTCTTTTTTATTGTTTCTTTCTACCATTCCATTGAATGAATATGTCCTATTGACAGATACCTGAATGATTCAAGTTTTTGCTATTATGAATAAAACTGCTATTAACATTCTTGTATTAGTCATTTGGGAATATATGTTTTACTTTCTTTTGGATAAATACTGTTGTAGTTTGCCAAAGGCTGCCAATGCAATATACCAGAAATGCAATATACCAGAAATGGGTTGGCTTTTATAATGGGAATTTATTAGGGTAAAAGCTTACAATTCTGAGGCTGTGAAAATGTCCAAAACAAGGCATCATCAGAGACGCTGTCTCACCAAAAGTTAGCTGCTGGCAATCCTGGACTCCTGCCATGTGGCAAGGCACAATGGCGGCTTGTCTCTGCCTTCCCCTTCCCCTCCAGGCTCACTTTCTCCCTGAGCTCAGATGTTGTTGATTGGGCATATGGCTCATCATTCCCCTATCCTATGGGCCTCATCTCTTCCAGCCTCTTAGGGGCTTCTTTTCGTGCTTTTGTGCTCTGCTTATTCAGGCTTCTAGGGGTTTCTCTGTGTGTCTCTGCTTTCAGCCCTCCATTTATAATGGACTCCAGTAAGAGGATTAAGACCCACCCTGGGTCCCACAATCTAATCAAAGGCCCTTAACTGAAGCGATCTAATCAAAAGTGACCTACAATGGACTTACAGGCACAGGAATGGGTTTGCTTTAAGAACAAGATTTTCTGGGGGACACAGAAGACTCAAACCAGTACATTCCACCCTCTGGACCACAAAAATACATGTTCTTTCAATATGCAAATGCATCCATTCTATCACAAGATTTTAAAAATCCTTAAATCATTTCAGTAATAATGCTAAGTTCAAAATCTCATCAAAATCAGTTATAAGCATGCAAATCTGTCTTGGGGCAAAATTCCCCTCTGGCTGTAGACCTGTGAAACTTAGAAAACAAGCTGTCTGCTTCCGATATACAAAGGAGGGACAGTCACAGGATAAACATTTCCATTATCATAGGGAGAAATTGGAAGGAAAACTAGGGTCAGGAGTCCCAAACCTGACCCTAGTTTCAAGACCCAACAGGGCATACTCCATTAGCTTTTAAAGGCTGAGAGTCATCTGTAGAATGACAGTTTCTGATCCTTGGGGCCTCATGGAGCCCCACTCCTTCCAAGGGCTTGCCCAGCAACCATCTTCTTGGCTCCACCCTCATCAAATATCTGGGTGGCAGCCAAGCTCTAAGCCTAACCCACCAAGAACACTGGGGTGATGGCCACACTCTCCTTAATCATGGGGGTGCAAGCTCAACCTCTTTAGCACAGTAGGGTGGTGGCCACACTCTCCCCAATCTCCGGGGAATGCCCCCCCCCACCCAAAGCCTTGATCTTCTCCAAGACCTAGGGTACATGCAACTTACCTACTCCACACACATGGGTGGGGTCCCTCTCTTGGCCCACGATGATGTTTTTAGTTCAGATCTCAGCTTCCACCGTTTTGCCCTTGAAATTGCTTTTCCTTCAATTTTCTCCCTTTTCTGTCCCTTTCAGTCCAGACTGACCGTGGTTTCATTTATACAGATATCCCCAAAAGCTTGTTGGTTTAGCATGCAGGAAACAGGGGTCCAAGCCATCAGATAGTAAGACCTTCCATGGATCCTTCCTAGACAACTGCATTTCCACTCCTGACTTACATTGAAATGGCTGGCTGGTTCTAAATTCAGTTAATACTTTAAATGGGGTATTATTCTCTGGGAGCTCATTTCCCAGAATCCCAGAATTTCTCAAACCACCAATTTCTGGTTTCTTTGTGCCCAGGAGTTCAATTTTCAGCTTATCCCTTTCCTCTTGCATTTTGCTCTAAGTCTCAAGGAGAAGCCAGGTTGTACCTTCCACATTTAGTTTGGAAATTTCCTCAGCTAACTATCCAAGCTCATCACTTTCAAATTCTGCCTACCATCTAACATCAGGAGTCAGTTTTGTCAGGTTCTCTGCCACTTTAAGGCAAGGATCACCTTCTTTCCACTTTGCAATGACACAGTCATCATTTTTGTCTAAGACCTCATTAGAAGTACCTTTAGCGTCCATATTTTTACCAACAGTCTTTTCAAAGTAATCTAGGCCTTTTCTATCCAGCAGGTCACAATTCCTCCAGAATCTAACCCTTTCTCGTTTGTAAAACTGTACCAACATTTTTGGTATTTGCAAGCAGTATCACCCCACTCTAGTACAAAGCTCTATTAGTAAAGGTTCTCTAGGGAAACAGAACTGACAGGAGATATCAGTAAAGAGTATGAGATTTTATAAAGACTGTCTCATGTGACCATGGGGATGCATGAATCCAAATTCTATAGGGCAGGCTCCAAAGCCATGAACTCTGATGAAGGTCTTCAACGAGTTGCCCAGGAGAAGGTGCTGTCTGAAGTAGAGATGGGAATTCTCTCTGAGTACTGAAATCACATGTTCTTTTAAGGCCTTCAGGAGATTGGATGAAATGTCTGTCATTGCCGAAGGCAATCTCAGTTGATTGTAGATGTAATCAGCCATAGATGCAATCAATTCACTGATGCTTTAAGTTCACAAAATGTCCTCAAAGTATAATTAGGGCAGTATGGCTTGACAAAACAAGTGGGCACCGTTACCTGGCCAAATTGACACATGATCCTAACCATCACAAATACCTAGGAATTTTTGAGTCATAGAGAGAAGGCAGATGCTTTGCTTTATAAGAATCTGCCAGACTTTTTCCAAAGTGGTCATACCATTTTACATTTCCACCAATAATATACAAGATGGGAGAAAGCTTTTACTGTTCCTAAAGGGGCCTCTCTATATGTATATGTGAAATCTTCTCCTAAATGGGACCTCTTCTATACATGTGTGAATTCTTCTAACTGGAGACATGATTGAAGACTTAAGGGGAATGAGGAGCATCCATGGGTAAGAGAGACGCCTCCCATCCTACAATACCACCATCATATTGGGCTTCAGAAAGGCTAATTGTATAATGAACCCTGGCATCAGCATGAATTCCTGTCAAATCACACAGGATATTCAAATAATAAGGGCATAGAAAACTCTGGGGCCACTGGTAATGAGATGGCACATCAGTGAATCATCGTACCCATGCCCACAGGCAGGGAAATAATTTTTGTTTCCTCATTGTTTCCTTGAAGATAAGGATGGTCAAACAAAATGATATATTTGGAGAGACACAAGTCTTGGTAAGAGTTAAAAGAAGGGGAATGCTGAGTTAATGCCAAGAGGTAGCAGGTGGGCATCAGATTTTAGCCTGTTGGTCAAGTATGGAGTCAAATACAGGAAGTTTTTTTGGAAAATACCATCAGTTGCTTTTCCAGGATAAAGATGTGTTCTTTATTTTTTTGTTCTAATCCAGCCCATATGCTTAGCTGAGAAAGTATCTTCATATCTTTTTGAATGACAGTGTTCCTTGTTCAACAATTATCTAAACATGTTTTAGATAAGAATTTTATGGCATATTTCATGGGGTTAAGCCTTAAAATGAATAAATCTTATGGTTTTATTGCCTTTGTTTCCTAAGATGATACATTTTATAATATACAGTCTTGCTTTCTGTCTCCTCCTATTATGTACACATCAAATGAACAAACATTTGGCCATGACACAGATGGTTATAGTTGGCTCAATGTTTGTGAGTATAGCAACCAGAGAGCTTATCTGAAATGGCCCCAGGAACACCTGGACACAATGGACAGGTGTTCAGCTGGATACCTTAGGATATGTGTTTCCAAAAGCAAAGTAGTTGAAAAGGTGCCAGAATTACAGAATTACAGAGCCAGATAGGAATTCAGGGGTCATCCAGCAACTTCTCTTCTTATAGGTAAGGTAGTGGAACTAAAGCTCCCAACCATGGCTCTAAAGAGTCCCCTGAGCCTAATCCCCTTGATTCCAACCCAAGCTCCTTACCCTGATTTATGCCCATGGCAACCACCTCAGCTCCTACCACAGGAATTCATCAGTCCCATGGACCTCTGTCACCACCGGGAACAATCTTGCCTACACTAACTTGGTGATCCATTGGAGTCCACTCAATTCTCAACGTTTCCTGTCTCTCTTAGATACAGGAATCCAAACAACAGTACTTCCCAGGGATCCCTCCAAACATAAGGAATTTCCTTTCACCTTAGAAGGAGTCATTGGTTCTAATGTCCTATGCAAGTTAATGAAATAACTGCTCATAGTTAACTGGAGATTGTTGCAATTAAGATTTTTGTTTATGATGAAGGAGAAATACAGTCCAGCCAGCTCAAGTTAAAGTGGGATTGTTGAAAGGATAAAGAGATCTTGTGAAAACAAAGCATGGCTGGGCCATGGGAGCTCTGGCTGGGGAAATGAGAAGCCATTGGTGCCTGATGCAGTCACTGACTCTCTCGGGCCACGTGGTCGTAGTTCCCTTTAGGCTTCTCTTCTACTGTCTTGCTTCTTCCCTTAGGCTGGCATTCTCTGTGTTCTTCAACACACAGTTGAAAACGGTTTCCCCAGCCCCAGTGCTACCTGGCATTTAAAGGTCAAGTTAAAAAGGCATTAAATGGGCTGGCCCCTTATAATGTACCTGTTGGAGTAGTAATTGAAAATCCCAATATCCTGCCTCTTGGTTTACTCATTTATGCTGAACTTTCTTTTAGTAACAGAAGTACTAAGAGGGGGAGAGCTTAAGCTCAGTTTCCTTATTCATGAGGTGGATAATAATAGTTACACCCTCCAGGATTTTTGTGAAGATTAAATCCATTTAATACATGTAAATTGAGTGGAACAATGCCTATCAAGCATGATATTAAAGTTATCTAATGTTATTAGCTGATGTTCTTCTTTTCTGCTTCACCCCATGGCCCCCAGATCTACTCTCCATTCATTTCTGTCCTGCTTTATGCCACTGGAAGCTTGTCCCTTGCAGAGTACACCCCCTGGGTTCTCTTGCTTTCAGGCTTTTTGTTAGGTTTGACCAATGGGAGGCACCAGGTGGAACTTGGAAGGTGAGAGGAAGGCAAGGTCAGAATTCTCCCCTCTCCCTTCCTGCTCTGGCACTGAGTATCTGGTAGTAGTTTTTTTTTTTTCACTTTTTAAAAGGAAGATTTATTTTGACAATTTTCACTTAGTACAATACACCTAAAAGGAAATTACGATACAATGAATGATTTAAATCAACGCCTCAGAATTTCATACAACCCCAAGACCAAAAATCCTTAAGTGTTGGTATTGTGTGTCAATTTTCCCCATTAACAAAAAAGCTCAAACTTACGTTTCTTACACGTTATTAAATGAAATGAGAGTTAAAAAATATGACAAATGTTTCACTTTTAATTGTAGACACATCTCCTATAATTTGAGTTTTACAAAAAAGCATTCTTTCAACATGCATCCAGTGTTCAATGGAAGTGGCAGGTATAAGAACAACATTTAATGTAATTGAACTGCTTAAACCTAAATATGCTTACTTCTTAGGTTCATCCTACAGCATAACTAACTTGAGAAAAGTTGAAAATTGTTCAACAGTTATAGTTTACCCAAACTTCATTGTTACATCCTAGATGAATGTGTTAAAAAAATATTGAAACTGAAGTCTCTAAAACAATCCTTATTTCCACTTCGAGTAAGCATAAATCACAAGCTTGTATTGCAAAACTGTTAAACTTTTGTTTTTACTAAAAAAGATGTTGACCAAGAGTAAGTGATCAGAATCAGTTGCATTCCCCATCCACCACTCATACTGGACATGTTAGACATCCTTCCCATTCTGTTCACTCCCGTAGAAGCACGACTTCCACTATTGTAGTAGCTCCTGTTCATTGCTGCTTGGCTACATATTCAATGTTTAATTGAAAATCACTGGAGTTTTCTGTAAAACTTGGTTATATCCACTCATGCTGCCCTGACCGTTATAGCCTCCTCCATAACCACCATTCAGCTGCTGGCTAACTGGGCCACCGTAACTGGACTGGTTTTACAAACCCATGCCTCCTAGGAGTGGACCCTCTTCCATGGTCCCAATTCTCACTTGGGTTATCATAGCATTATTTATCTCCTTGTTTATTTTACTCTCATCAGGAAGACTCCAGAAGCTTCTTTTTTGGAGATAGCAGGGATTGAACCTGGGACTCGTACATGGGAAGCAGGCTTTCAACAACTTGAGCTACATCTCCCCTCCCCACCCCGAGCATTCTTTTAAAAAAGGCATTAAGAAATGCACAAGTGAGGGGAAACACCAGCAGTCATGAAAAGGCTCTGTGGTATCTGTCCTCTGAGGGCTGGAAGTGATGGTGAGAGATGCCGCTATAGATCTGGCTTCCCTGATGTCAGTGGGAATAATAGGATTCTGGAGGAGTGGAGGACAGGTGGTACCAGATGGTGAAAAGGTAGGAGTAATTACTTTGAGAGGCAAGGATATGTGGTGGGACTAATCATCATGGAACCATTGGGAATAAAATAGATGAGAAGCCTACTAGGAAATTAATGATTTATATAATAATCAGAAAATGTACTTCTGGGAGACAGACACCTGATAGAGACACCCGATGGGAATTTGTGACTTCTCATCCAGTTTATAGATCTGTAGCACCTTGGTTGAGGGGAAATTGGGTCCCTTTGAGGAAGAATGAACCCTGCAATACAGTCAGTGTATTTTGTATATCTTCTTCCAAGCATTCTCCAGAGGAACCTGAAGCCATTTACTAGGGTGACTGAGAGAAGGGAAATATGAAGACCTTCTAGGTCTTATTAGATTCTGGCTCTGGGTAAAGCTAACATGTGGGAACCTGTGGTTGCCATGAAAATGCCCTTCTCAGATCTCTTGCTGCTAATCAAGAACCCCTGCTGCTAAGCTGCTAAGCTCTGAATCCAGGACTCTCTGACCATTTCCCAGGTTCTGTACTAGCCCATGCAGAAGAAAGCCTTACACACGTTCCTTCCAACAGAACTCTCCTTAAGGACATAGGATGTAGAAGTTATTTTCCTGTTGTAACTCTGACTTTTCCTGCTCCACAGTCTGTTTTGTTTCTGAATATAAACTTATTTATATAGGAGAAGAGAATAAAGCAGACTCCCATAAGTCTCTGTCTTTTACTGAATCTTGCAGTATAATAGAGTGAGCCCAAATCCAGAAAGTCCTTGTCTACTCTAAAGCATGCAGTCCCTTCTCCCACAGGATCCATTCTGGTACTCATATCTGTGTAATTCTACACAACTTAATAGATGACAAATTATTAGTTGAGGAAGTAATCGAACCAATTCAGCCTACTCAGTGTACAGGCATCCCTTCCCCATAGTTTAAGACTTGCCACCACTTCATGGTCTTTTCCATTTCATATTTGTAGTAGTTTCCTATTACTGAATAACAAATTACCACAAATTTAGCAGCTTAGCACAACACACATTTCTTATCTCCCAGAGTCCATAGATCAGAAGTCTGAGCATAGGTTAGCCGGTACCTCTGCTCAGGGTCTCTCAGGGATGAAATCAGGGTGTCAGTCACTATGCATTCCTTTCTGGAGGCTCAGGGAAAGAATTCACTGACAAGCTCATTCAGGTCGTCAGCTGAGTTCAGTTGCTTGTGACTGTAGGACTGAGGTT
>JAQZBX010047835.1:0-20371 GCA_029593785.1 Cabassous unicinctus | reverse complement strand
TACCACGCGGATGGGGAATGGTTGTGTGGGGTGCTGTTGGGGGTGTGGGCGGCGGGGAGCATGGGAATCCCTGTAGTTTCTTAGTAATATTTGGGTAATCTAGGCACCTTTATAAAATGTATACATATATATATAACAAATAACATTTATGTAAACAAATGCACATATATGCATATGTATTATATATCATTTTACAAATTAAAAAAAAAAAACTTGAATGCATATGGCAAGTTGTAGAAAGTATTGTGGTAGCATTAAGTAAGGGAATGTGCTCTGTGAAGGTGAAATTTGTCTTGAGATGAAGCAACTATAGTCTCTGTGAGTATGGATAGTTATAAGAAGTTTATATAAGCATTGTTTAAACTGAAATATTTAAATGGCTAGTTACAGGAAGTCATTATTAAACAGAAACTGAATTGATGCTAATAACAAAAAGTAACTTCATAACAAAAAAGCCTGTCAGAAACCACCTCAATCTGCATATTAGAGCAGTGGTAGGGAGAAAATAATTTTGATTCCATTGGGAATCTTAAGTTTTCATAAAATAATGAAAAATGCAATTTTTCTATACTGCTAAAATAAAATACCTTTTAATGTAATCATGGTAATTGTATGTTGTGAGAAATTTGCTTTGAGACAGTTCCCAAAATCATTTTAAGAACTTATGTATGAAGGGTGTATAGAATGTGTTTTTATTATTAAGGAAAAGACAGTAATTTTGTCCTAAAATAAAATGACTGGTTATTAAGAAAAATTAAAATGTAAAACAAAATCTGAATGAATACAGAAAGTGAAGAATGCTCATGAGAAAGAATTTTTTGTAGTACAAGTTGAGTAAAATTTATTGGGTCTATCTATAAAAAAAAAAAAAAAAAAAAAAGATTTGTTAAGTAATTGAAAGACACCATGCTCACTCAGCCAAGTTTTATTATAGTTCAGTTTCCCAGGTCGCTTGCCTACCTGGAAAGAATGCATTAGATAGAGAACCCAGGAATCCTGTCCCTTGCCAGCTATACCTTGTTAAACCTCACTATCAAATCAAATAAAAAATGAATTTTAATTTATACATGAGTTTTTTATGAAGTTAGTTAGTGTAAGTCAATCCCAGATCCACCCTTGTGTGCTAACAAAGTCAGCATTTTCAGCCTGCAGTGCCATGGAGTTCAAGCCCTAGACAAGGTCATGTTCACAAGATCAGTATCTGTGGACCTTTGGGGATCTGCCAGACAGCAGCCTGACTCACTGTGCATTGCCAGTGACCCCACAAGGGAGAAAAGAAACAAAAGATCCAAGAGCCAAGGCTGCCTTGCTAGTAGGAGCCAAGCTGGGATTCAAAAGCAGATCTTTTTTACTCCAAATCCGGTACTATTTCCTTCTGCCGTACCTCCTCTTTAACATATTTACAATCTTTATTTTTCTTTTATCACACAAGAGATCCATATTCAATTTAGAAAAAAAAAAACATAATAAAGAAAAAAGGAAAAAATCATGCATAATCACTCTCCCCAGAAATGATCTATGATCTATTAATATTTTGGATTGTATTTTTTCTGACATTTTCTTATGCATTTATATCTGTTTTAACCAAAAATATAAGTATATGTCTTGTCATCTGTTTTTGCCTCTGAGAATATGACTATTTTAAGACAATTTAGATATATATAATAATTTTTAATGATGTCATGTTTTATTGTACTGAAACACCATAATTTATTTAAACAAAATCTTACGGTTGGGAACCAAACTCCTTCTGGTTTGCAGTTTACAATCCGAGGCGTCTATCTTATTCTCAGCAGTTAATTCTCCTGCTGGCGACGTGGTGTCTGTCTCAAACGCTAATATTCAATCCCATATTGTTCCCTCTTTTCTCCACCTCTGGGTTCAGAATCAATGCAAAGTAGACACAGTTGTTCAAAATAGCAACTTTATTCCTAGTAAGTCTCAACTAGAATGACCGTTTAGAGATGGCAGCAATAGGGTCTTCCGAATAACCTCCCCTCGCCCCAAGCCTAGACCTGGAGACACCCCAAATGAGGAAGCGTTTGAGTCTGTGGAACAGACATAACCCAAGCCGCCTCCCTGAGTCCTAGAGGCTACCGCCCTATGAGCAGCCAGCTGCCAGATGCACCCCTCACCACTGGGAGCGGGACCCAGCGTGGCTCTCGCTCTTTTGGCACAGGCAGATCTTTGAACAAGCAGAAGGGATAAGAGGCCCATGCTCCCTTCTCTCATCCTCACCAATTGGATCAAAACATCCCTGCACACGCACCTAAGCTAAGGACAGTGCAAGGTCCAGGACAGGGGCAACGCTTGGTGACAAGCGTCCCCCAAGGCCCACCCTCATTATGCAAGCCCCAAAGCCCCACTTTCTCCAGCTTTTTTATCCTTGAACCCTCGTCCCCCCCACCCCGTTCCGAGGTACCTACTGCTCCCCTATGCTTCCCCATATGTCACACTCATGCTAGAAGGCCAAGACCAAGACCAAGTGGCTTCAGATTTGCCCTTGCCACACTCTCAGCTTGGCTCCTTCCAGCCCCGCTGACTCAGCCCTGGTCGGGATGGTCAGTCTTCAGAAGGCCCTTTGTTTGGCTGTGACATGAGTCATTCTGAGTAATCAGAGGAGCCGATGAACTGTGCAGGGACCAGTTATTTCCTCTCTCCAGTGAACTGAGGTGCAGAGGTCCCTGCCTCCTCTGCCCCTTATAAGGCGGATAGCAAAATGTCTGGCCCCCTTAGGAGCTCCCTGGGGCTCTTCAGCTAACATAGCCTCTTGAGCTCTGGCTCAGGAAGCCATAGGCACACCCACCCATCCCAAAAGCCTGCTAGCGTGGTCAACGGGCTTGGAAGGACCTGGTTTAAACCCAACTCTCCCCTGGGCTGTGTGACCTTGGAGAAGGCTCCTCACTTCTCTGATTCATGGTGTCCTCATCTGCAAAATGGAGACAGCAAGTTGCTTTCATAAATTGTTGCAGTAGCCATGCAAGGCAAAGCCTTCGAGGTGCTGCACCTCTGGCCCCACCATCACCACCATACCCCCTCAGCAGCTCCGGGGCCTCTCTGCCACTGCCTGGGTTACTCCCTTGTCATGCCTGCACCCCCCCCCTCCCCTCTTCTTTTCCTGGGACCATTCTTTAAGTTCAGCTTCCCTGAGGAGAATTCTTGACACCTTCTCTTGGTGAGGGGCCACTCCCCTGTGTCGCCCTGCCCACTCCCCCCACCCCCTGGCTGACCCTGCTTACCACCTGCATAGCCCTTCCCTCGAGCCTTTAAAATTATTTCCCCACTGTCTGCCTTACTTATTCATAGCTCCTCTAGGGCAGGAGATTAGAGTCTTTGTTCCCCATTTCTGAGCTCCGGTGCCTGGCACGCAGGTCTGACCCTTAAGAAGTGTGAGGGGGAAAGGGATAGGACAAGGGGTTCAAACGGCAGCATTCCTGAGTTCTGGAAACTGGATGCAATTCTTCCCTCTCCGTGTAGCTGCCTCTCCAAACACCAAGTCTCACCTCTGAGAACTGAAGGCAGCCCTTTAAAGGCGTTCTGACAAAGCCTTGGCAACTGGGCAGGAAGCTTGGTGTGAACTGCCCATCTGGATCTACAGCTCTGTGGCCAGGATTTCAGAGAATTTGGAGGCCGGAATGTCTGCCCTGGAGCCCCTAGTCATGTGTGTGCACAATCTGTAACCTCTCCAACACATACAACCCTGGGACGACAATGCCAGTTTGTTCCAAGGAGAGGAATTCTAAGCAATTTGCTATTTCCCGAATGACCAAGTATTCTTTTTCCCAAAAACATGGACATTCTGAACAGAATTTATTCAAAAACATCTTTCCCCCCTAGTTTCAAATTAGGGGAGGCTCATTGTTTCCTTTGATCAGTTTGTGATAGTGACATCAGCAATAGGGAGGCTTCCAAAGGAGAGCTTGGTACCACCACCTCCTAGGAGTATGCAAATGCAAGCATAAAAGTCAGAAATGAGAATGCAGGGATGGATGCCAAGTGCTCACACACTGTTTTCCACAAGACCTGTAGGTATAATTTCCATCTCTGATCAGTCCCAGTGTGCAAATGGTTTTGCATGTACCATACAGATTTTTTTTTTTTTTTAGCTCGACTCTCAGGCTAAGGAGGAAAACACTGTGGTCTTTTATAAGGAAAAGAGTTTCCCTAAGGAAATAATGAAGGCCCCGATTGCTCAAGTCTTTCAAAAGAGACTGCACAAAGCACTCCCGAAAAACACTGTGGGGAATAATTTTGTGTTAGCTGGGGAATTGGTTAGATGATCTAATAGGTCTTTGCCCTCGCTCTAATTTCTATGATTCATGTGTGACTTATTTAATTGTTATCCTCTTTTGCAGATATATAAAAGAATGCTTTTATTCCTTTTTTAAAAAATCTGAATTCAAATCATCTTAATATCGCACCAAGTTTCTACACTCGTCACTCTTCAGAACACTGACATATTAACTTTTTGACCTACCCTGAACCCTTCTGTTACCTCCCCTGATACAAAAAATGCATCTGTCACCTGGCCCCTGTGGAGCACAATGGGGGAGCCTCCACCCAACAGTGCATTGACAACAGGTTTGGGAAAATTAAGGGTTAAGCGAAGTCTCCAAGGAATTCCAATCTGTTGCTGGCTGCTAATTCAGATGCTGCCTGGGGCCTAGGTGTAACCACAGCTAGAAAAACTTATCCTCAGCAGCATTTAGCATTTATCACGGTCAGAAAACCACCTGTTACTTGGGAGAGATTCAAAAGAATTTTGAGCCATAATTAAAGCAATAATGAACAAAAACATATTGTGAATTGGTACCCAAACCCCAGGCAGATGTGTTATTTAACTGTGGGTTTGATCTGCGCTATTAATTTGGAATAAAAATAACAAACAACAGAACATTGACCAAACCAAGATCCTGCCTGCCCCGGTGTTTTGTTTCCGTTCAAGTCATCGACAGTTGCGGTTGGTAGCCCCAATGCAAACTGCATTGACGTTTCTTGCAAAGCCAGGGGCGTCTGACAATATATTAGAACAGGGCTGGCAGCCAATCAGAACCAAGTGAACGCCTGAATCTTCACAAATATGTCTAGATGACAGTGGAAGGAGACAGACGAGCAGTCGGAGTCGGGGGGCGGGGAATGGGGGGAAAGGTGTCCTGTCTTCCCAGGAGGATTATCCCACCACTGAGAACTCTCCCAGTCCGGGGCCTTTTCACCCTGCTGAAGCCAGAAGCTGATCTTTCACCCCGGAGGAATACACACCTGAGGACACAGAACTGCCCAGAAGACACGCCAGGCAGGTGTTTCACTGGGAAACACCTGGAAACACGTTTCTCCAACTGTCAGAAAATTGCAGTTAAACCCAGAAGTCTTACATGTATGGGTCGGTGGCAGGGAGGAGTCAGTTTCTCCTAGGAAGTTCTAGTCCATTTAGTGGCTATTGGGATTTTTTTGTTTGTGTGTGTGTTGTTTTTTTTTTTTATTAGGCTCTGATTCCATCTCTTTAATCTCGTTTGTAATCTTCGGAGAGAAGTCGTGTTCTTGAGAGGGTGAGGGAAAAGGCAGTGGGGTTGTGAACTGAAAGAGAGAGGGTCAAAGCAATTTTGTGGTGCGCGTGTGTTCATAACATTGCATTTAACATTACTCCTAAGAAATTCAGAATTCAGTTGACAGATCTATGCAAATACATGAAAAATGGAAAAAGACAAGCTGGCGTTCCGTTTCAGAAGTTGAAAGCATCACTTTGAATCACAATGATCTTTAATCTACCTCTTTTACCACAAGGAAAAAACTGTAGAGAAAAGAGCCCCAAATGGCACGAAATAAAACCTGCCGATGTACTGTTGGCATATATTTTAATTCCTGAACAATTACCCTGCCATATACATTTATTCTTGAATTTTATATATTGACACATTAAAATTTGAAACTGCAAGAGAAAATGAGAAATGTAAACACACCGAAATGCAGAGCTGACTATAAAATGTGGTCTACTCTACTAGGATATGCCCACACCCCACAGGAGAACTGTGGAGAGCATGAGATGCTGTTGAACTTCCTTCCCCTCAAGTGGCTTCTTGTCACTCTCGGGGACTTTGAATGTACACTCTCTGGCCCTGAAAACGTTTTGAGGAGATCTTCTCTGGAGACCATCTGTTGAATAGGTAAAATACCCTGCACTGAGACCAGCTCATAGCTGAGAGGGATCTTACAGTGGATGCAAACATACGAGTTCCCTGCTCAATCTCTTTCAATGTCTCAGGGTTGCCTTTCAAATTAATTACGGTCTGGCATTCAACATGGTCCAAATATGGCCCCAAGCAACTTTTCTGGGCTCACCTTCCATTATTCTGCAATCTTTGTACCAGCCATGGTGGACTCCTGGATGCTTTACAAAACAGACTTGTTTTCCCAGTCTCTGTGCCTTTGCTCATTCTATTTCCTCCTCTTGAAACGCCCTTCCCAAATCCCTCCAACTCAGCTGAAGTCTCACCCTAAGGCCATTTTCTGATGTTTATTCATTTCTGCAGTCCCAGCTTTTAGCAAAGTGCCTGGGAAGTGGTAGAGACTCGATAGGCGTTGAATAAATGAATTTTCTTGTCCTTTTCAAAAATTCATTTTTTCATTAAGTTTTTTTCTGATCCCTCCCTCCTCTGGACCCTCAGAGCACATTTCTGGAATTCTTTTGTGGGGCACCCCCTATTCGATACTAAAGTTACTTATCTACTTCTCCTCCCTCCCTTACCCCCACCCCACCCCACCAGATTGTAGGCTTCTTGTCTTGCTCACCGTCCTTGTCTTAGACTGCCAGAGCTGCTATGACAAATACCACAGATTGGTTGGCTTAAACAGCAGGAATTTATTGTCCCACAATTTGGAGGCTAAAAGTCCAATGTCAAGGTATCCACAGGCCGTGCTTTCTCCTGGAGTTTGCAGCATTCCGGTGCTGGCTTGTGGCAACCCTGGGCTTGTAGATGCATCTCTTTCTCCATCACCTGGGGCTCTCTCTCCTCCGGCTTCTCCTGACTCCTGTTCAGTTGTCTGAATTTCTTTTGCTTATAAGGACTCTAGCCATATTGGATTAAGACCTACCCCTATTCAGTTTGGCCTCACCTTAATTAATAACCTCTTCAAAGGTCCTATTAATATTTACAAGTGGGTCCCCAACCCCAGGACCATGGCTTAGGGCTTCCGCATGTCTCTGCAGAGGGGGACATGATTCAACTCCCAACAGTCCTCTGAAACTATTAACTCATTATCCTCCATGGACTTTGACTCAGCTGTGTTTAACAATAACAATAATACTATCTAATCTTTGAATTTGACCAAGCACTTTCACATTCCCTATGTCATAGCATCCTTACGATAAGTATATAAAAAAAGGAAGGGCTTCCCCTTGATAGATAATAAGTAACATTTATTGAGAGCTTCCTTGACACCAGCCACAGTTAACTGCATAACCTTATGTAGTCCTCACAGCCCATGGGGACAGTCCTTTATTATTATTATTATTATTATAAATAAATATTGAACTTTATTTCAAATTAAAAAAATAAAAAAACAGACCAATGGTCATTCAACAAGTTATGGAAGCATTATTCCAAAAAAGTTCTGGGGAAACAGATGTGGCTCAAGCGATTGGGCTCCTGCCTACCACATGGAAGGTCTGTGGTTCGGTTCCCGGTGCCTCCTAAAGAAGGCAACAAGCTGGCACGACAGGAAGGCATGGCAAGCTGACACAACAAGAGACACAAGAAGAAAAACATAATGAGAGACACAACAAAGCAGGGAGCAGAGATTCCCAGTTCCTCCTAAAGAGGACGAGCAGGATGGAGAGCTGGCGGGACAGGCAGGCACGGGAAGCTGATGCAACAAGATGATGCAACAAGAGACATAACGAGAGACACAACAAAGCAGGGAATGGAGGTGGTTTAAGCAATTAGGTGCCTCCCTCTTACATCAGAGCTACTGGGTTCGGTTCCCAGTGCCTCCTAAAGAAACAAGGACACAGCAAGTGCAAACAACGAGGGGGTGGGGAGAAATAAATAAATAAAACAAATCTTTGGGGAAAAAAAAAAAGTTCTGTCCAGGCACTTTTATCTCATTTAATCCCAAAAACAAACTTAATCGTTCCTCCAGTGTTCAGAAAGATACACAGATGAACACAGATTGGTTAAATGTCATAATCAAGGTCTTCTTGTTAATGAAGAAGAGAGGGGGAAAAAATGCCCTGTTTTGTCCTCCTTTCACAGAGGAAGAACTGTAGTCTAGAGGGCCTGAGTGAGTGGTCCGAAGGCACCCAGCTGGTAAAGTCTGAGCAGGCATGCCAGCGCTCAGGGGATGGAAGCTTAGAGAGGTCTTCTCCGAACCTCAGAGCCTTCGAGGTCCGTTCTTTCCACCACATGCTTCTGCCTCCTCTGTCCTCTCTGAAAAGGCCCCTGAAACTCAGAGCTGAATCTTTGTAGGCAGGAGAGCATAGTGGCTGAGAGCTCCAATTCTGGAACCCAGCTTCGGTGGAGAGGGGGAAAGTCCAGCACTCTGGCTTACAAGTGGCTTGGCACCAGCTGATACATTTATCCATATCTCCAGCTGTAAAATGGGGCCCACAAGAGTATCCACCCCATCGGGGTTTTGTGAGGACAACTTGAGCTCAGATGTGAGGAGGTTGGCGAATGGTGCGTGCTTTACGCCCATTTGGCCCCTTGCGCCGTTCGTGGGAGTTCTGAAGCCAATGGCTGGACCACACAGGCTGGGCTTGGGCTTCCAGACCCGCGTATGTGAGGACCACCCCCAAACATTCACGAGAAAGATTTCCTTCCTCACATCCAGGCCACGTCTTAGCCCCAGTAGCATGACCATCCATCCAGCCTCACTTGTGTGTGAAGGCAGCTGACATGGGTGGGGGGGAGTGAATCCCTCCGCGGAAAACCCACTCTAATCCTCCCCTGGCCTGTCTCCCTCCCAGAACTCACTCCAGGCCCCGGGAGGAAAACAGTAACCACCGTGCAGATGTTCACTTTGCCCAGTCTTCCACATGGTCCTCCAGATGGGGCTGACACTCTATACTATCCCGTTTTCCATTTGTGTGCTATACTATCCCGTTTTCCATTTGTGTGCACTTAACCCACTAAAAGGCCACCAAGGGTGCCCATTCCACATGTACTCCCAGCCCCCTATCTGTCTGTTTCTCCACCCCCAGCTCTCAGCTTCTCTTTGTTTCCTTCTGTTTCTCCCTATCTCCCTTCCTCCCTCCCTCTCTCCCTCTCTCCGCCTCTCTTTCCATATGTCTCTCTGTATCTGGCTTTTTTCTCTCTCTCTCTCTACTGCCCTCCCTTTCTCTCACACATACACCCTCACACACATAACACACACATACCCTCACACACAAAACCCAACATGTCAGGCTAATTGGGCTCCCAAGCGAGTCTGCCTCACCCTACAGGCCGAGGTAACTGGGTGTGGGTTAAAAAGACACACTTCACACCTGCCAATTAAGCTCAATCGTTTGCTGGATGATAACTTACCCGGATGCTCAGGGACAGGCCGACCTGGCTGGATGGGGCCCGCGCCTCAGCTGTCCCTCCAAAGTGGGCTCACGGAACAAACGCTCCTTCTGTTCTCCGTGGATCAGCGCGTCTCCCGGAATGTCCCAGGAGCAGGTGTGGCCCCCATAGGGTGGACAGAGGGCACTGTTCCCGGCACGTTTTTAGAACTAGATGTACTGCAGTTGGTCAGCTATTTTTACAAAATTCCAATCGCACAGCAAAAGGACAAACCCTGCAGAAGGAGGAACGAGGTGGCCTGGTGGCGCTGATGTAGCTGGAGTACATCAGTAGCAAGGAAATGTCTGCGGGCCGCACTGGCCATAATAGGCAAGAAATATTACCCGAACTGAAGGTGCCTCTATTAATATATTACTTTCGATTTAAAGTAGTCTGCCAGCTGGAACGGAGCCCATCAAGAGCGAAAGCTGGATGTTGCCGCGAGGGCAGGGTGGGAATATTTTTAAGGGTCGGCTGAGCTCCAAGCCTGTGTATATCATTCGGTTCACTTGACAATTATTGGCAGGCTCACGGTGTTGAAAGCCTGGTGCTAGACGCAGAGAATGTCCCTCTCGGCCTCACGGAGCTTATAGTTTAGAGGAGAATAAGGGCAATTGAAAAAGAAATGACAGCTTGGGGTGCTGAGTGTCGTGAACGGGCACGTCCAGGTGCTGAGAGCAGACCACAGGGTGGCTGATGACGTCAGACCGTCAGGCAGGGCCTCTTAAAGGAGGGGACCTGGACGCTGAGATCTGACTGATGAGTAGGGGCTGGCGAGCAAAGAAAGGAATAAGTATTCCAGGGAAAAGGGACAGAAAGTGAAAAGGCCAGAGTGGGAGAGATTGGAGAGAGGAGAGAAGCCAATGATAAAGGGTCCAAAAATCCCAGTTAAGGAATTTGGGACCTCAACCTCAGGTCAGTGGAAAGTTATTGAAGTTTTAAGTGGGACCCGATGTGATCAGAACTGCATTTCAGAAACATCAGTCTGGCTGCTGTGAAAAGAAAATGATGGAGGCAGGCAGACCCACTGGGAGGCTTTTGCTATTGATACAGTGGAGAGAATGAAGGAATCAAGGCTGTTGAAGAGGTAAAGCAATAGGACTTTGATGGTTGACTCTTTGTGGGGATGGTTGGGAGAAAGACTATAGGATGGGCCCTTGGCCCTTGGTAGGAAGGGTAGAGCCATTTTCTCAAGGATGGAAGGAGGGCGGAGTGGTCACAGAGGTGGCAAGTCCCCTTTGGGACATCCTGGTTTTTAAGATGCTGTAGCAGTTTGATATTGCTTATGAATTCCAAAAATAGATATTGGATTATGTTTATAAACTGGTCTGTTCCTCTGGGCATATTAGATTGTATTAACTTCAGAGGTTTTACTTTTACTTGATTAAATTATGATTAGGGCTTTGATTGGGTCATGTCAGTAGGATGTTAAGTCCCTACCCCCTTGGTGGGTGGGGACCCAAAGAGAAAATGACAGGGCAAAGGAAAGAGTTGGAATTTTGATGCTGGAGCCCCAGAAAGTAAATACACAGGAGAAGAACACAGAGGAATAGAGATGGCTCCATAGACACGGCAGAGGCCCTGGGAAGAGAGAGAGCCTGATAATCTACAGCTGACCTTGTGGAGAGACCAGAGCAGCTGAGCCCAGAGAGGAATGAGCCTTGTGGAAAGAGACGAGCCTTATATCAGCCTAGAGCTGAGACCAAAAGAAGCTAGGACCATGGAGCCTGAATAGAAAGGCTGAACCCTCACAGAAACTGGCAGCCATCTTGCTCCAACCCATGGCAACAGACTTTGGTGAGGAAAGTAATTTACTCTTTATGGCCTTGTGACTGTAACCTTCTACCCCAAATAAATACCCTTTATAAAAGCCAACAGATTTCTGGTACTTTGCATCAGCACCCCTTTGGCTGACTAATACAGATGCCCATGGACACCTGGCACTCAGACTCCAGGGTGACCTCCCTGACCAACCTCCTCATGGGTTCGCCCTTGCATAATCCCTTCCCTTTGAGTGTGGGCAGGACCTGTGACTTGCTTCTGATGAATGGAAGATGGCAAAGATGATAGGATGCCCACTCCCATGATTACATTATATAAGCCCCAGTCTTAACAGCTGGGAACTAGAGACGCCATTTATGGGCTTGATGAACCAAGCAGCCATGTTGGGAGAGCCTGTAGGACCTCAGGACAGCCCATAGCCAGCAAAAAGCCAGGGCCCTAGGGCAGACAGCCACAAGGAAGATAAGCTTGCCAATAACCTGAATGAGCTTGGAAGCAGTTTCTTCCAGTTGATCCTTGATTGCAGCCTTGTGAGACCCTGAGCAGAGGACCCGGATAAGCCAAGCACAGACTCCTGCCCCATGGAAACTATGAGGTAATAAATGTGTGTTGGATTACACAAAGTTTGCGGTCATTTGTGACATTGCAGGTGCCAACGAATTCAACATCAGATTGGAGATGGCAACACAAGCAGTTGGATATTTGGGTCTGAACCTCAAGACGGTGGCAATTATGAGCAGATGGATAGTACCCAAAGCTATGGGAGAACCTGAGGACCCACCAAGATTTAGCTTATGAGAAAGAGTCACAAAGGATTCTGAGGAAGTGCCCAGCAAGGCAAGAGGAAAACTGAGAATATGATTGTATTAATAATAGCCACCACTTATTAAGAATTTTCTACACGTAAAGCATTGTTTTAAAGGAATTACAGGTATCACCTCATTTATCTTCATGGCAGTGCTATGAGGTAAGTACTGTTATGTTACAGATGAGACACAGAGAGAGTAATTCACTTGCCCAAAGTCACACAGCTAGCAAATGGAAAAGCAAGGACTCAAACTCAGGTGGGCTGGCTCCAGAGCCCATGTCCTTACCCATTTATGCTGAATTACCTCTTTTTATAATGAGGAACAAGAAAACCAACACAAACTGGCTTAACCATAAAAGAGGGTTTACTGGTTCACCATAACTAAAAAGATGAGCGATGGAACATACTTCAGGCACATCTGTCAGGCATTGGAACAATGCCATCAGGCCTCTCTCTCTCTCTCCCACCTCTTCATTCCTCTTTCCATCTCTCAGCTCAGTTTTCCTCCATGTTGGCTTTATTCACAGTCAAGCTCTATTGACATGATGGTAAAGATGGCTCCCAGCAAGTCTGGTCTAAAGGTATAGGTGTTATCTTTAGAAAAGTATCCCTCTCACATTGCCTGTTCACCCTAAACCTCCCTCCTCCTCCAAATTTAGAATCAATTGAGAGATGGGTACAGAAGCCAGACAGATGGAGATTAACATATCAGATTTAAAGAAGGAAAAAAAGCTATAGCGGAGACACAATGCAGGCGTTTGGCAAAAATAGGCTCTCCAATATTGCAGTTAAGAATAAAACTGGACCCAATCACTGGAAACAGTGGACAACTGGCAGCTGATCCAGTAGTGCACAGTCTGCCCAGTTAAGCTCTCTACATGGCATCAAGATGCACTTTGTCTGCAGACAGACACGTGTGTCTGATGTGTTCTCCCAAACCCACCTATCAGATGAGTCACCTCACCACCTCCCTTCCCATCTCTCCACCCTCCCCAGAGAAGAATGAAGGAGGAAAAAGAAATCCCAGATCCACATCTATGATAGTGGTTAAAGTGGAAAAACCTGACAATATCAAGTGCTGACAAGGACATGGAACAAATGGAAGTCTCATACTTTGGTGACAAGAATGCAAAATAGTACAGCCACTTTGGAAAACAATTTCTTATGGAGTTGAATACAGTCTTACCATATGACCCAGAAATACCACTCTTAAGTATTTGCCCAAGAGAAATAACAACATAGGTCCACACAAAGATCTGTATGTGGATGTTTATGGAAGCTTTATTCATAGTCACCAAGAACTGAAAATCATCCCAATGCCCCATTCACTGTGAATGATTAAACAAATTTTAGTCCATTCACACAATGGGCCACTACTCGGCAATAAAAGGGAACATACAACAACATGGCAGAATTTCAAAAACTTTGTGCTAAGTGTAATGGTCATTGAGTGAGGATCTTGATGAAGCAGACTCAAAGGGCTAAATACTGTATGCTTCCATTTATTTAATATTCCAGAAATGGCAAAATTATAGGAACAAGAACCAGATCAGTGGTTGCCAGGGCTGGGGTGGAAGGGAGGGTTGAATACAAAGGGAGAATTTGTGGGTGATAGAAATAATTAATATCTTGTTAGTGATGGAGGTGACAGGACTATATATTTGTTAAAACTAATAGAGGTGTCCGCCCAATAAGGGTGAATTTTACTGGTTGCAAACGAAATCCCAATAAACCTGAAACAACAAGCTAAGTGTGTTCTTCTGAAGCGGAGGTTCTCAAACTTCCACATGCATTTGAATTTTTTGGAGAGTTTTATTAAAACACAGATAACTGGGCCCTACCTTCGAGTCTCTGATTTGGTAGATCTGGGGTGGGGCCCGAGAATTTGCATTTCTAACAAATTCCCAGGTGGTGCTGATACCACTCTTCCAGGGATTACACTTTAAGAACCACTGATTTAGTGAAAATCCCTCCATCTGGAACCTGTAGGAGAGGGAAACAAGGGCTCTTACCTAACCGGGCATTCTGGCCCATCCAGAGTAGGTAGTGGGTGGCTGAAAAGATCGGCCTTTTCATGGATGGCCACCAGTAAGGTAGGCGAAGTTTCTAAAAGGAAAAGAGGGATTCTGTACTCCAAAGGAAGAGAATCAGAAGTTAATTAACTAGAAGCAACCCTTACTTTGGAGAAGTGTTAGAGAAGACAAAGAAAGTCAAGCATGAAGTGGTGAGTTTGTCAGATGCTCAGATAAGTCAAGAATGACAAGGACTGAAATGTGTCCACTGGATTTAGTAACATGGAGGTCAACAGTGACCTTGGGAAGCCCAGATTCAAAGAATTGTCAATGGTGGAACCAGATTGCAAAGGATCAGTGAATCAAAGTGGGAAAATAAATGCAGGGAGTTTATACAACCCACTCAATAAGTGTGGTAGATATGTGGGACGGTGTGTTCAAGGGTTTGGGGAGAAAGGGCTCATTTCTTTTATAATGTAGGAGATACTTAATAGAGGAAAGGGAATCAGTGTATAAGAAGAATTTGAAACTATGGGAGAAAGAGTATGGTCATTGAGTGAGGATCTTGACGAGACAGGTGTATTAGTCAGGATTCTCCAAAGAACCAGAACCAACAGGATATGTATATAGAAATATTAAGAGATTTATTATAGAAATTGACTCATGTGACCATGGGGATTGGCAAATACGAATTCCCTAAGGCAGGGTGCAAGCTGGAAACTCCAATGAAGTCAAAGTTGAATTCCCCAGGCAAACTGGCTGGCTGAAGTAGGGGCAGAAATTCTTTTCGACTTCTGAAATCCTCAGTTCTTGTTTATAAGGCCTCCAACTGATTGGATGAGAACACTCCCTTCATTGCTGAAAGCAATCTCCATAGGTGAAATCAGCTGACTGTATGCCCAAATCCATCTATGAAATACCTTCACAAGAACAATCAAGCCTGCGCTTGCTTGGCCAAACAACTGGCCACCATAACCTTGTCAATTTGACACGAGATTAACAATCACAGCAGGCCTGGGTGATAACACGAGCACAAATGGAACAAGTCCACAGAGATGCACCAGGCAGATGGACACAAAGAATGAAGATAGGGTGCAGCTGTAGGTAAGTCTAGTAGAGAAAAATTTAGAGAGTTCCCATCTGATGGCTTCTGCTTTTTCTGGGGACAAGTCAATCAGTGGAGGCACTAAAGCATTGGGTTAGGAATTCAGTCTTTGTTCCTTTCCCAAAAGATGAGGCAGTTTCCCAGCTTTTTTTTCTTTTTGACCTTTTTCTTAGGAACTCACCAAAAAAAGACAGTTACCATATTTCATCAGTTCTAGGGTGGACAGAGTCAGGGCTCAAACTTGTTGCATAGCATTGGATGAATAACTCCGAGGTTTAATCAGTGTCTATAAAATGGGAATATTAATAGTGTCTTTCTCAATGTAAAATTCCTTAGAATTGTGCCTGAAACTAGCACATGCTGGGTGTGAGGAGTTTGAGGAGTGACAAAAGGATCTGAGTAGAGACCAGTAACCGGGAACTGCTAACAGGCCACAGCTATTAAAGTTTAACTCTCTACCAAAGGAAATAAAACCTTCATTTTCCAGTCTGCTGCGGTTCTGAGCAACCTAATGAACATCTGCATTGATCCTCTTCAAACTCTAACAAAATGATCCACCGCTGATCATTCTGCTCTGGAGAGGGATTCAAAGTCCTAGATTCTATTATCCCCTGTGTTGCCACCAGCTTTGGCAGCTTTTGTGATTCATAGGCAAGACCTTTATTAAGGTCACCTTTAAAGTCCTGTCAAGTCCCAACAAGTTGGTGTTTTAGAGGCTCAGAGGTGAGTCACTTGCTCACAGTTGGCACCTTCAAATGGGTCAATTGTGTAAGATCCTCCACATAGTAAGGGTAGGAGTAGCTGGACTCAGTTAACATGAAGACCAAAGGTGACTCTTCTCCCTGCTCAGACCACAGCCACCAGCCAAGATCATGTGTCATAGATGCTATTTCCATTCCAGATGATAAATGAAAAAGAGAGAATTTTTCCCCCAAAGCCTTTCTTCTGCCATTCTATGTGCTTGCATTTCCAGAGATTTTTTTTCCTTGAATTTCTTGGATATAAGTAGGTAAGACAGCTGTCCCAGTTGTGGGCCCCCAATTTAATCACAGGAAAAGCAGAACTGCTCCAATTTCTTTGTTCCTTTCCCAAAAGATGAGGCAGTTTCCCAGCTTCTGTTTTTATCTTTTTGATCTTTTTCTTAGGAACTCACCAAAAGACAGTTACCATGTTTCATCTTCTAAGGTGGACATTTTCCTCACATTTTAGCATCTCTGAAATGGGGGTACATTTTACAGTCAATGACTTTGTGTAATCGTTAAATTGGCCCATCTTACAATCAGCGTGCCTTTGTTTTGCTGAACTACGGTAAATTGGTAATTGTCTTTTGGCGAATGGCTATGGGCAAGGTCTTTACAGAAGTGTTTTCTCTAAGTCTATCCCCCAGCAGTGTACACTTGATATTATAACCCCATAGGTTTGGAAATTGAATCACATCCCCCACAAGACAGGCTCAAGTCCTAACTCCGGTCCTGTGGGTGTGGCCTCATTTGTAAATAGAATCTTCCAAGATCCTGTAAAGATGAGTCCAAATGGAATCAGGGTGGGCCTTAATGAAATATGACTGGAATCCTTATAAGGTCAAGAAATCGAGAGAGAGATGCAGATGGCTGAGCAGGAGGAGTGGACATCACAGAAGGAGACAGAAGAGGGAGATGGATCGCCATGTGATGGAGGCAGAGCTTGAATGCCAGCAATCCGCCACCAAAACACTGCCAACTTCAGAGAATGCGGGATCCTGCCAATACCTGGATCTGGGAACTTCTAGCCTCCAACATGCTGAGACAATTGAGTCCTGTTGTTTAAGCCAACTAGAGTATGGTATTTGTCATAGCAGCCCTGGGAAACTAAGACACGGGGAACACAAGGATCATGCAGATGTAGTGACTTGTTCAAGGTCATACCTGGTGAGTACGTAGCAGAGTGGGATGGTGCAAAGTCATGTTGCTTTCTGAAATCTATTGCCTGCATCAGAATCATCTGCCTACTATATTCATGAACAATAAAGAAGAGATGAACAAGGTCCACAGGAGGAAACCAGCTTAAATTAAATCATAATCTGTTGGTACATAAGGACAGCAGCAAACCAGCTATGGGATGAAGCCACAATAAGGCTTGTTCTCTTTCCTGGGCTTCAGTGTCCTCATCTGTAAATATGATACCTATAACAACAGCTCCACTTAGGAAGGACTTTTCTGCATCCCGAACTGTGCCAAGCATTTTAACACGTTGTCTTACTTCATTCTCACAATTGCCCAACAAAGTAGGTGATCATTTTCCTTAATAGAAACTGTGGCTTAGGATGTTTAAATACCTTGCCCAAGATTAGAGATCTAGCAAGAATCAGAACTGAGATTAACCCTGCCTGGCTGGCTCCAGGGAGCTCTTAACCCCGGTGGATTCTGCAGCCATCTGTCAAGGGAGGTGATTAGATCACAAGACCCCTGAGGTTCTGTCCTTAAAAGGGAATGGTTCTGCCTTCACAAATAAATACATACTGATACTATGTTGGTGACCAAGCAATATGATGAGGTGTTTCATGGTGATTTGGGACTAACTGTGCTATCTGGAATCAAGAAAAGGAAGATTTTTGAGACCTGCTTAAGGTGGAAGTGAGGAATCAAGCCTATGGGAGGCTGTCATGAAGAACAAGATAAGAGCAAGAAGGGCAAAGTTGCATGTTCTGGAAAGAAGGACAAGATGGAAAAGGCAGAGGACATGAGTTATGTTATCCAATCCTGGGCACCGACCCAAAGTGGCTCAGAGCAGATGGCAAGTTTGGTCTTGATAGCAAGGAATATTCCATGGAGGGATTCCATGTCAATGAGAAATAAACCATCTATCTCAGGACTCTTCTGAGTTAGTTTTGTTGTAGTTTTTTTTTTTTTTAAGTCTAACGCTTTCAGATATCAAACAATAATATCACATCCTTCCTCAAACCTATAAATAAACATCTGTGCTCCCTAGTTTTAATTGTAGTAAGGAAACAGATGACTTAGGAGGAAGTCATTACTTGGCCTTCAGGTGACATTCATGTAACCTAAAGTGTTTATTCACGTCAGAGATCAAATACCTGGCCATGCAGTACCAGCGTTCCAGGGAAGGGTTTCCCAGTAGATCTTGAGGAGTGCCTTCCCCTGCCGTGGGGCTGAGGCAGGACAGTGCAGAGACGCAGAGCCTTCTGGATGACATCCGGCCGCCTGTTGAGACAAGCAGCACTCTGATGAGGGAAAGGAATGAAGTACTGTGTTCAGAGGCATCAAGAAGGACCTCGTATTCGACCTGTCCCAACTCTTGTTTGTGTGGGTGTTGAGGGCAGAGATGAGAAGGCAGATGAGGCAGAGCATGTCTCATCTGGGTATTATGGAGGCTGGGCAAGAGTCTGCACTGGTTTCAAGATTCATCAGAGGAGCAAACAAAGGAAAGTATTCTCTGAAATAGAAAGAGCAAAAGTCCCAACTCAGGATCACAGGACGATCTCATCCAATAACTCCAGTCTACTTTCGGCAGCCTGCGTAAATCTAAGAACCAACCAAACCACCACCGTGCAGTCAGGGTGTTTTCAGAAACGCAGAGTATACAGAATGGGGGTAGGTGGGGGGTGCCTAGCTGTGGCCTCAGCAGCTCAAGCCACCTTCCCATGTGTCTGTTTCCTTAATCCAAAATGAAGAGGTTGAAATAGGTGTTTCCTAAGGTCAACGTATGCACGATGTTTCTTTTTATTTTGCATCTATCATTTTTAACGATAGTTGGTGCAATACATAAAATTCATGAAATTGGAAAATTTTAAGTTGTATATATGTTACTAGAATTAAAATTTTTTTTTTAAATCCATGGACTGCACAACACAGTGAAGCCAAAGTTAAGCCATAGACTATAGTTAAAGAGTACAATCATAAAAATGTACTTTCATCAATTGTAACACATGTTCCGCTTTAATGCAAGGTCTTAATAATGGGGTGGTCTATGCGGACCACCCATAACCCTACCACCCTAATATAGGCAGTTTTTAAAAAAATATTTAAATGTTTTAACCACGCAGTATAACAAAGCCTAGCTAGTTCTGAAAAGTACTAAAATGTTTTAGCTGTTTTTTCATTTCAGGAAGAAAATTCTTATTATATTTGATTTTTTTTTTCATGCTCAAGCCCTTATTCTTGCTTATTTCTATAGTGATTATTCCTGATTAGCATCTTTGGTAAACTATACAACCCCACAATATAGCCATTGGCCACAAAAAATGTATTGTGACCTGTTATCGACTCATACCCAGCAAAACACCTACACACACACACACGCACATGCACATACACTTACATGCACGCCTGCACATTCGTGCACACATGCCCATGCACCCCACAGTACATGCACATGCACACCTGCACGTATGTGCACACACCCACACACAACACAGGCTGTTTTAATGAGTACAGGCCTATTAAATTGTAACATGAGTGTGTTTTGCAATAAATTTTTTTTGATCCTGTAACTGAACCAGGGTCTTGCAAAGTAACCACATCCTCTCTTTTCAGCTGCTTCTGCCTTCCTGCCAGCCAGTTACCTACCACTGGCATCGATGCTTTGAGAGTGAACCCAGGACAAAGGGTTAAGTGGAATAGCTTCCTCCAACCCGTCCTGCAGTTGGATTTCTTTCTGAGGAGGTTTGCTTAACAACAGTCAATCCACTTTTCCAAAAAGGAGACGAGAAACACCTCTTCACCACCACCCCCATTCTCACAGTTTCTTCGGAGAGGGATGTAAGCTGGAGATATTCTCCGGGGATCAGATCTTTGATGGCTCATTTTCCACCGCTCTAACATGACAAACACTGCAGTGACTCACCAACAGCAGCTAAAGAGGCGTCAGTCACTTGCAGGTAATGGGAAGGACAGCTTCCAAGCAGAACCATTGTTTGCTTTTGGATTTAAAGCACCAGCGTCCCCTTTCGAGACCTGGGTGTAGAGAGTGGCAGCTGCCCAGACTGGTTTATGTTGTGACCAATCTAGCTTTAGAAAGAAACAATAGAGAGAACAGAGAGAGTCGTGCAGTTTTACTTGAAGGCCACAGGGTTCTTCGATTTTAAGTGGGCATATCACTGGGAATCTCTAAGAGCTGAAAAGGTAAA
>JAQZBX010047834.1:0-20368 GCA_029593785.1 Cabassous unicinctus | reverse complement strand
ATAAATGGGGTCTCTATCGATTGAGCCACACCCGCTTCCTGCTGTGAGGTCTTGCTGCAAGACCTCACAGCAAGGGGGAGATAAGCAGACACAGAGAAGACACGCAGCGAATGGACACATCAGCACAAGCAGCAAGGGGGGGATAAATAAATAAAATAAATAAATCTTTAAAAATAAATAAATAAAAAATAAATTATCCTACTGCAATGAGGTTTGTTTAACAGGAAAAAGGAAGCTGGACTGTGTCACAGTGTTCCTTTAAAATACTAAGTTATTCCCACTCTGGTCAGAGACAACCCCAGAAAAGATGGGTGGGGAAGGAAAATCATCTTATTTACTCTTTTCACTTTCATTTGAATGACATAAGTAGTCTTCAGGGTAGAAGTACTCATGTTGGTAACTTTTTCTATGGGGTAATTTAATTTCCCTTGTCTTGTATGTAATTAATATCTAGGTTACAGTTGTTAAGTCTGTTGGTCAGTAATTACCCTGAACCTTGAATGTGAAATTCTAAGAAGCAACATAAACATAAGATATAAGTTGTTTAAAAATAAGTTACTTACAAATTACATTTTAAAAAAACAAAATAACAAAAAATTTTAACTTTCTATTATTTGCATTCCTGCCTCTCTCTTGCTTTTGTATGCTACCCATTTAATAAATTTCAATGAAGTTGTATTTTTTCCTCAGGTGCAGTTGGTGAATAATCGGTTTAAAGGAGTCAAGTATTTCCGCCTGAATACCCTAGCTTCTCTGGGTTATGTGGTTGTGGTGATAGACAACAGGGGATCCTGTCATCGAGGGCTTAAATTTGAAGGCGCCTTTAAATATAAAATGGTGTGAGCATAAAAACATTTTCCTTCTAAAGATTTATACCTTTTCTAATGCATTGTTTGGTGTGAAACCCCAGAGAGAGAGTTGGGAGAAGGGGCTGCGTGTAAGTGAGAGAGTGTGTGTATGTGCGTGTGCGTGTGCGTGCGTGTGTGTTAGAGTTGGGGAATGAGAGGGAAGATAGGACTTGATATTCGGTAGGCTAGCTCATATCTACCTGTATGTAAGTTCAGGGAGCTAAGATAGAGGCTCTTATATATAGAAATGGTCTCTCTTTCCATTTTCTAAGTCCAGCTTAGCCAGAAGGCAGCACCATTTAGATTTCGGCATCCTGTACACTGGTGAGAGGAATAATTGAGATTTGTTCTGTCCTCTGTGAAGAGGGAAACCAACTGGTTAGTACCTTCCTTGTGACAAGCCTCTTTCTCTCTACAGGAAGCTTTAAATGCTACCTTTTAGAGATGCCCCATGTCCTTTCTGCTGCTTTGGGAAATGATGAGAATCCGATGTTCCTTTTGCACAGTAAGGCAGTTACTGTGTTTGCCAGTGTATTGGACATGCTGAATAAGACATGGGGATTTTCTCTCACAGCCAGTTCTTTGACCTTATGTTGTATTCTCATGTAAGTTTTTTTTGTTTTTCTTTTTGTTTTAGGCTCAGTGAAGTGAGATTGTGTGCACTGGCAGGCCTAATAATTAGACGGAATTAGGACATAATAGGACTAAAAAGGACTTTAAAGAAATAGTGAGGTAGTATGATGGGGAAATAGTACAGGGCTTCATAACTGATTTCCTCTGCTTTATTGCACTACATATTAAAATGGAGAAGGAAAATTTGTCAATTTTTTGTCTTTGGGTATGGGAAGGCTTGTTACAAGGAAGTAGCTGACCTCTTAGCAGACAACAGAACAAATGGAAATGATTACGCATGGGACTGTTTGAGTATCAATAGGAAAGAACTTAATGACTAAGGGGTAACTAAGCCCAAGTACAGGCTAGCAACAAGAGGTATGGACCCCTATCTCTGAATAGATTTTTTAAATTGTTCTTTGGGTAAGCAAATCTCATTTGATAATGAAGTCCAATCTAAAAAAATTGCAAGTATCTTTAGTAAAAACATGTATCAGCTTTATAAGCGCTCTTATAATGAGACTTCTATTGATTGGGATCAGTGAAATGTTCTCCTTTTTTTGACAGGGTCAAATAGAAATAGATGATCAGGTGGAAGGACTCCAATATCTAGCTTCTCGGTATGATTTCATTGATCTAGATCGCGTGGGCATCCATGGCTGGTCCTATGGAGGATACCTCTCCCTAATGGCATTAATGCAGAGGTCAGATATCTTCAGGGTATGTGACTTCCTATTGTATTTATTTTGTGAGGAGAGTAGAATTTTCTGTAAATTGTGAGGATATGAGAAAATGCCTATTTTATAAAGGTTTAAAGAGTTGGTAATATTATGAATGTTAGGGTTTATGTGCTTAATAGCCATGTGAGGTATAAATGTACACATACACACACACACACGCACATACATACACATAACATTTGTCAACTTGATGACCAGTTCTTGGCTATTTATAGACCTATGCCAAAGATTATGAGAGATAATGGTGATTAGTAAAACATACACCCTCACATATTAAATTGTAATTGCTTGTTCAGTTGTTAGGCTACAAACTTTGAGTGCAGCGACCTGTCTGCCCTGTATACTTCTGTATCCTCAGTAGCCAGCACACTGTTTGGCACATAGTAGGTTCTCAGTAAATCTGTACTGAATAAATTATTAACTGATTAAAATCATGTAAACAGAAAAATATACTAGAAGAGGGGAACGGATGTGGCTCAAGCAGTTGGGTACCCACCGCCCACATGGTTCAGTTCCTGGTGCCTCCTAAAGAAGATAAGCTGACGCAATGAGCAGGGAGCAGATATGGCTCAAGTGATTGGGCACCCGCCTCCCACATGGGAGGTCCCAGGTTCAGTTCCCGGTGCCTCCTAAGTAAAGAAGACGAGTGGAAACAAAAGTGGACAAACGAGCAAACACAACGAGCAGACAGATGAGGAGAACCATTGGAATTAAAAAAAAGAAAAAAAACATATAGGGGAAGCAAATGTGGCTCAAGTGATTGAGCTCCCACCTACCACATGGGAGGACCTGGTTTCAGTTCCTGGTACCTCCTAAAGAAGATGAGCAAGACAGCGAGCTGATGTGATGGGCTGATGTGGCGAGCTGACACAACAAGATGATGCAAGAAGAGGCACAAAGAGGAAAACATAATGAGAGACGTAACAAAGCAGGGAGTGGAGGTGGCTCAAGCGATTAGGCGCCTCCCTCCTACATGGGAGGTCCTGGGTTTGGTTCCTGGTGCGTACTAAAAATAAATAAATAACGGAAGATGAGCACACAAAGAACAGACAAGCGAGTGCAAACATGGGGTGAGGAGAAATAAAATTAAAATAATATATAATATATATATAACTATATATATTTTTTTATATACATATATACACGAGAAGAAAATACATAAACAAGCCAACAGTTAAGGGAGAGAGAATTTTGAGTAGTGTTTTCCTTTTTTTATTCTAATAGCAATTTTATTTTACATTGAAAAGTAATTTTTCCTTTTAAGAATAAAAATAATAGGATTTTTGTTCCCATAAACATGAAATGAACTCTGAAAACTGCCATAATTTTCCCAGGCTTGCAGCAGTTGAGAAAGTAATAATCTTTAAAACTGTGTAGGGAAGCTTTAAAATGAAGCAGGTTTTTAGTACTTAGATATGTAGTTCATTCATTGTTTTAAATTCTGTAGGGCCAACAACAGAGGCCAAAAAAAAAACTGGCTGCTTTTCTCATTTAAAACTGATCATTCTCAAAATTTTTTTTTTTTAGTGTAACAGGAATGGGTTTACACATGGGTTTACACTGAGACATTCATATGCTCCAGTTCAGTCTCCCTTTTAACAAAGGAGCCCACATTTGAAAGTCAGCTAGCCCAGGTTAAGGATATGGTATGCAGCACACGCATGGAACAAGAATAAAATTCTTGGCCTTGGCCTTGGTACTCCACTTTGATTTTCTGAATTGTCTGAGACCATGTATGCCCCAGTCATGGAGCTAAAGCCTAAGGATAATTTTAGCCTGTAAAGATGGTTAAGTTCATATGTCAACTTGGCTAGCTTATAGTGTCCAGTTGTTTGGTCAAGCAAGCACTGGCCTGATTATTACTGTAACAGTATTTTGTGGATTAGTCAGTTGATTGCATCTATGGCTGATTACATCTACAATCAACAAAGGAGATTGCCTTCAGCAATAAGAGAAGTCTCATCCAATCAGTTGAAGGCCTTAAAAGGAGAACTGATGATTTCAGCCATCAGAATTCAGACTTGCCAATCCCCATGGTCATGTGAGCCAATTCCTATACTAAATCTTATAATATATGTGTGTGTGTGTGTGTGTGTGTCTCCTGTCTTTTCTGTTTGTCTGGAGAGCTTTGACTAATACAGATTTTGGTACCAAGAGTGGTTCTTGAGAAATAGAATTTTCAGGATGAGATTTCTGAATTGGCTCTGAGATGTTTGGAATTAGTTCTCTAATCTCTTAGATTAAAAGCTACTGATGACTCTATTTCCAGTGATCATCATGGCATTGATAGTCCATGGCATGATTTGGCAATAGAGATATACAGAATACCACCATTGGGTACTGCAACTCAGATGCCTATGAGAGACAGGTTTTGGGTAACAGTATATTTGATACCTTAACAGAGTTTTATGGAATTAAAAAGTATAATGATGTTGACTAGCTGTTCCTAAAAAGAAAGGGATGAGCTCAAGGCTTCAAATTCTCAGCTCAAGTGTCACATGAAGAACGTGAAAGTGTCTTTGTGCACTGAAAGAAACACTTATTTCTTATAACCTCAGACTTGAGATTTCTGAAAACCAGACCCAGCTTCTCATTGTGCAGGTAGCTAAATTACAATCTAAATTGGATTCCCAACCTGGAAGGCTGTCTGCTGTTAAAATAAGGGCACTGATTGCGAAAGGACATCCTGAACATTGGAATGAGGACATATGAGCTGGTAATGGTGATGGTGGGGAGCTTGAAACCATAGATTCTCTGAGTCGTCTTTGTCAGATAAACCTATAAAGGTCTGTCCTGAGAAATCAGCCATCCACTTCCACCTGAAGAGATCAACCCTGCTGTGTTTCTGTGAGAAAACAGTCCTCATACCTTCATCTGAAGAGCTTAACCCTGTTTAACCAGATGAAACTAGTAGAATGCCCTAAAGTAGCTGGCTTGCAAGACAATGCTAATTCTTCTCATGACCCATTCCCACCACCCCTCTTTTCTTCCAGGCCTATAATTAGACTGAAGTCCCAACATGTATTGAAAGGTAAAGTTCAAAGTGTGGCCCATGAGGAGGTGCACTACACTTCAGAAGAACTGCATGATTTTTCCAATTTGTATAAACAAATCAGGAGACTATGTGTAGTAATGGATATTAAAGGGGTGTGTAAGATAATAGTGGAAGGAACATAAAGTTGGATTGGGCTGAATTTATTGATATGGGCCCACTAAGCAGATATTCTTGATTCAGTGTTATAGCTCAAGGGGTTAGAAAGGGTTCTAACAATTTTTTTGGGTGGTTGACTGAAGCATGGTCCAAAAGGTGACCTATATTACCTGAAGGTGAAATGCCAGAACTGCCCTGGTATAATATAGATGAGGGGTTCCAAAGGTTTTAAGAGATTGGAATATTAATTATAGTATCATTTAAGACCTGCTTACCGATTCCAGGAATGTCCAGAAGACACACCTTCCACCAGGACTATGAGGAATAAATTTATGAGAGCAGCTCCATTATCCCTGAAGAGCTCTGGTCACTCTTCTCTGTAGGTCAGATATTACCATGGAAACTACTACCACTCAACTTGGATTCTTTTTTTTTTTTTTAACCGGGAGGTCCCAGGGATCGAACCCAGGTCCCTCCATATGGGAGACAGACACCCAACCATTTAGGCCACATCCACCCCCCTCAACTTGGATTCTTAAACACAATTGGGGATGATTGGATCCCAGTTGGCAGGAACCAAGTGGCAGCACATAATCACCAAAGACAAGGTGGGTATGGCTACCATTATGGACAGCAGAGTCAAAGCAGTAATCTGTCAGCAGCAGAGACCAACGTTTGTCCTTGATATGGCACCATTCCCTGAGGTGATCTGTCTGAAGGTTGATTACATTGGACCACTTCCATCATGAAAGGGACAATGTTTTGTACTTACTGGAACAGACATACTCTGGATACAGATTTGCCTTTCCTGCATGTAATACTTCTATCAAAACTACCATCTGTGGACATACAGAATGCCTTATTCACTGCCATGGTATTCCACAAAGCATTGCTTCTGATCAAGGCACCCACTTCACAGCACATGAAGTGTGGGAATGGGCAAATACTCATGGAATTCACTGGTCTTACCACATTCCTCATTATCCTGAAGCAACTGGATTGATAAAAATGGTGGAATGGGCTTTTGTAGACTCAATGACAGCAGCAGTTGGCTGGCAATACCTTGTAGGGCTGGGGCAGAGTTCTCCAGGAGGCTGTATGTGCTCTAAATCAGCGTCCACCCTATGGTGTCATTTCTCTCATAGCCAGGACTCACGGGTCCACAAATCAAGGGTAGAAATGGAAATGGCATACCACTCACTATTACCTTTTGCGGTCCACTAGAAAAATTGTTGCTTCCTTTCCCCATGACCTTAAACTCTGCTAGTCTATAGGTCTTAGTTCCAAAAGGAGGAATGCTTCCACCAGGAGACACAGCAATGATTCCATTGAACTAGAAGTTAAGACTGCCAACTGGTCCCTTTGGGCTCCTCATGCCTCTGAATCAACAGACAGAGAAGGGAATTACCAAACTGGCTGGGGTGATTGATCCTGACTATTAAGGGGAAATGCCTGATATTACGCAATGGAGTTAAAGAAGAATTTGCCTGGAATATAGGAGATCCCTTAAGGCGTCTCTTAGTACTAGCACGCCCTGTGGTTAAAGTCCATGGAAAACTGCAACAACCTAATCCAGGCAGGACTACCAATGGCCCAGAAACTTCAGGAATGAAGGTTTGGGTCACCCCACCAGGCAAAGAACCATGGCCAGCTGAGGTGCTTGCTGAGGGTAAAGGGAATATGGAATGGGTATTAGAAGAAGATAGTTATTATAAATTTAATCTACGTCCATGTGACTGACCAGTTGCAGAAACGAGGGCTATAATGGTTCTAAGTACTTTCTTCCTTGTTAAGAATATGTATATATATATGTACATAAAGCAAATATTGTATTCGTCCCTATCTTATCCTCTTATCACATAACATAAGTTGTATTAACTTTATGTCATAGTATTTAAGTTGCAGGATATCAAGTTTAAGAGTGAATATTACCCAAGGACTTGCATTCTTTTCTGGGGAAAGGGTTAGTGCGTTTCCAGTTGTACGCAGGACAGTTAAATGATGTTAGGCGAAAGTATGACTTACTGTTTTTATTTGGAGATAAAGGATAGTTTAAGGAGATATATATGGGTACTTAAGTTCATGTATCAACTTGGCTAGGTTGTGGTGTCCAGTTGTTTGGTCAAGCAGGTACTGGCCTGATTATTACTGTAAGGATATTTTGTGAATTTAAATCATCAGTAAGTTGATAGCATCTATGACTGATTACATCTACAATTAACAAAGGAGATTGCCTTCAGCACTAAGAGAAGTTTCATCCAGTCAGTTGAAGGCCTTAAAGGGAGAGCTGTTGGTTTCAGCAGTCAGAAAGAATAATTTCTATCTCTACTTCAGTCAGCCAGCTGCTCCTGGGGAATTCATCAAAACCTTAATTGGAGTTCCCAGCTCGTGGCCTGCACTACAGAATTCAGACTTGCCAATCCCAATGGTCTTGTGAGCCAATTCCTATAATAATTCTGATAATGTTTATATACATATAAATATGGGTATGCTGTCTGTTCTCTTTCTCTGGAAAACCCTGACTAATGCACCATCCTTTTCTGAACCACATTTGACTGTTACTGTTGGCTTATGCAGGTTGCTATTGCTGGGGCCCCGGTCACTCTGTGGATCTTCTATGATACAGGATACACGGAGCGTTACATGGGTCACCCTGACCAGAATGAACAGGGCTATTACTTAGGATCTGTGGCCATGCAAGCAGAAAAGTTCCCTTCTGAGTAAGTGCAAACTTTAAAATTCAGATTATAAATTTTAAAATTGTATTTTTAAAAGTTGTCTTTAATAATAATGAAAACTACAAATACTGAAAAGTCAAGACTAATATTTTATAGAACACTAGACAGGCATGGCTTAATTACATTCCAGTTTGTATAGTTTGTTAGTTTGTTTATAAGTTATACTTGAAGCAATGGCTTGTGCTGAAAGAAATATACATCCATTTCAAGATGGAAAAAAACATTTTCCATCCTTAAATATATTTTTTTAATTGTTTATTATTTTTTCCCCAGGAATGTACTATTATTATTGATGTGTGGTAATATCTAAATAAGAATTGAGCACATGACCTTTTTATATTTTTAATCTGTCGTTACATCTAGAATCTGATTAATATATTAATATTGTAAATGTTGAATCTTTATTCTAACATTGCAGTATAAGCATGTTAACATAGTTAAGAGTGATTAGTTTAAATGAGTTAAGTCCCAAATACTCTATCTAATCCTCTGATGTTTCCGTTTCTCCAGACCAAATCGTTTATTACTCTTACATGGGTTCTTGGATGAGAATGTCCATTTTGCACACACCAGTATATTACTGAGTTTTTTAGTGAGGGCTGGAAAACCGTATGATTTACAGGTGAGTTATTCTACATTTTCTAATTAAATGAAGTAGTAATTAGTCATTGGTTACTTTAAATCTAAGAAACTATGGAATAAGGCCAAATTTTCAGCCGTGGCCACCCTCTGCTTAAGAGAACTTGTAGTAGTAGACCTAGTCAGTAGTGCTTCTAAATAGATAAAAATTTAGATTTTATTGAAGTCAGGCTGAAAAACTGGGCTCTCTGATTATGACTTGTGTATCATATCTGCTTTCACAATTATAAGATGATAGGGAGCCCATTCACTGTTCTCCTTTGCTCTTCCTTTTCCCCTTTGAAGGGTAAAGAAATGCTATTTGATTTCATTGTTGTAAAAGGATTTCTAGGACTTATTACATGGTCTTTTCATTTTCTCCCTTTTATGCTGGCATTGAAGCAGAAACCAGCAAATTAACCCCTGCCATTGCTCCATTACTCAAAATAAGTTTTTTTGTTTTGTTTTGTTTGTTTTTGTTTTTTGGGGAGGTACCAGGGATCAAACCCAGGCCCTCGTACATGGGAATCAGGCGCTCAACCACTTGAGCCATATCTGTTCCCCTCAAAATAAGTTTTTAAGAGAAACTGCCCCCCCACCCACACTTTTTCTTCCTTTCTACTCCTTATACATATAATGGGCCCATAAGAAATGAAAAATATTAGTTTTTCCTTTTTTATATTTCAGTGGATATTTATGTAAATAAACCATGATATCTTCATCTATAGCAGCAGCTGTCAAACTTTATACTCTTATACTCTTAGAAATAATTGAGGATCCTAGAGATCTTGTTTATGTGGGTTATGTCTATCAATATTTATCATATTAAGTATTGAAACAGAACAAAATTTTAGTTTCTAATTCATTGTAAACTAACAATAATAAACCACTACATGTTAACGTAAGTCACATTTTTTTATGGGAGTAAAATCACCACCTATGTTCTCCAAAACAAAAAAATATAATCTGAGAAAAGTAGTATCATTTTTCATTTTTGCAAATCCCTTTAATGTCTAGCTCAATAAAAAAAAAATCTGAATTCTCATTTCTGCTTTGCATTCAATCTGTTCTGCATTCAATGTTGTTTTGTTTAAAGTAGATGAAGAGAATTTGGCCTCATAGATTATGTAGTTAAGAAAAAGGAGAAGTATTTTAGCCTTTTCAGGTAATTGTGGATATTTTTCTTTGATACTACACCAAAACTTGACAAGTGGTACTTTCTTAAAGGTTAGCTGTAGTGTGGAATCTGAAGCCATAGCAATTAACTTTTTATGCTGTGCTGCAAGAAAATCCAAGGATCTTGCACTTCAAATGGATCTTTCGCTCATACTTTGGTAATTTGGGAAATGTTGGTTCCCTGTGTTACACTGATCTTTCAAATGTTGGTTCATTTCATTACATGGTTTTAAAAAATCACATACATCAATATTACCACTAATCGCATCAGAAAAGTTTTTTAAATACAGGGAAGCTCATGAGATAATGGTGGCAGATATAAGTTTTCCAAAATCCTAATTTTTGCTCAGAAGTTCGAGTTTTGTCATTTGTAATAAATACTGCCAGTGTTGTCCTTGAAATGACTAGCTCACTTCATTAAAAAAAAAAAAAAAATACTATATATTTATTTATTATACTTTAAAATAGATTTTTTTCTGGCAGTTTTAGGTTTACAGAAAAATTACGCAGAAAGTACAGAGAGTTCCCATATACCCCTTCTCTCCACACACACAGTTTCACCTATTTAACATCTTATATTAGTGTGGTACATTGTTACAATTGATGAACCAATATTGGTACATTATTATTAACTAAAGTCCATAGCTTACATTAGGTTCATTCTTTTTGTTGTACAGTTCTGTGGGTTTGAACAAACCTTCATTTGTTTTTGAGACAGTGTTTGCCAGATAACCAAATAACCATAGTTTGTCAGTCATTCTTTCAAGTTAAAAATGGGAATTCATTTAAAAAGCGGCAGTTCGGCTTACAACGCAGTTGTACAAGTGCTTTCCTTGAGACATCCATTGTACTTGAGTATATAGCAGAAGTGCTTGATGTATACTTCCAATGTTATCACTACAGAATATTAGAAAGACATTTACTCACGGGTCACAATTTAAGAAAATTCTGACTTACTGCTATGTAAGTGAAACTGGCATTTTTCTTTTTTATTTCAAGTGCATGGTGGTGAAGAATTCCTTGACACCTAGTACAGGTTAATGTCACTGCCTTGATTCATGCTAAGGTATTAGCAGCTTTACCCATATCTTAGCAAATGTCTTAGTATTGTTCTGAAAATAGTTTTGACCTCGGGTATCCCCTTGAAAGTGTTTCAAGAGATCCCCAGCAGTCTGCAGACCACACTTGGAGAACTGTTGGTCTACTTGCAGATAAATTCTTCTGTAAGCCTGATAGAGACTTATAAGAAGAGAAGAGGGGCCTTTAGATAGGATGTATATGTGTAATATCTTGAAGAGGCTGTGCTCCATATTATTAATCCTGTTATGTATCTCTGGAAAACTTTGGAAGGAGATGTATTATTAAATTCTTATTTTTTGTATCTTGATGTTTTTGTTGTTAAGATCTATCCTCAGGAGAGACACAGCATAAGAGTTCCTGAATCTGGAGAACATTATGAACTGCATCTTTTGCACTACCTTCAAGAAAACCTTGGATCACGTATTGCTGCTTTGAAAGTGATATAATTTTGACCTGTGTAGAACTCTGGTATACACTGGCTGCTTAACCAAATGAGGATATTTAATCAACATAGAACATAGAATTCATCATCACATTTTGGTACCTGCCATGTAACATCTAAAAGTAAATTTGGTGCCATGCAGGTTTCTACAGCTTATGGATAGTAATCTAATACCTTAACCATACACACACAAAATTGAATGGCATATTTCTAAGAGACCCAGCAGTACCATGAGAATTACTGAAAGAAATCAGGCATTAGAACTACGTATCCATACTACCCTATTTTCACTTTTAAGAGCATTATAAACCTCATGGATTTAATTAGTGTATTTTTACAGTATATTTCTGATTTTGTTAAAATATGATAATAGTGATTGGTTTGGTTCATTTCCAGAATATCTTGACTAGTTACAGGTTTGATAGCACTTAAATGTAATTGAATCGCTTATGCTTCGTTGCTTGGGATGTATCCAGCATGTTATGAACTAATCACTATTAAAAAACCTATGACTTAACCAGTCATTAATGATTTTCAAGAATAATTTAGTGGCCTCCTAAAAATACTTATTTTGGTTCATGCCAGCTCTGACCAGTTTTTAGCCAATTTAAACTGTATCTAATATAAACAGTTCTCATTTTTCTTTGATGATATGACAGTGTGGGTTTTTCCTTTCGCATAAAGGCGAGTAACTGTATATGTAGCATGGATTTAATTAGTCTTATGATAATTGATAATTACAGGCAGAAAAAATTGTATCAAATGATTAGAACTTAATTGCAGGCAATTTTTTCCTTTAGGAAAAAAAGAAAAAAGTACACATTTACTTGTATTCTTCAGAAAAGTTAGTGGTGCCAGTTTCCATTCGGTATTTGCTTATTAAAATGTTCTAGAGTTTTAGGGAGGTGGACGGGAACGCATTGTGATAGGGAAGAGCAGGATGTGGGGAATGGCAGGGAGAAGAGGCAGCAGGGGTCTGCTTAAGAACTAAGCAGAAGTATAGTTTTACTAAAAATACTCATGAAAAAGGTTTAGGAAGTGAAAGTTAAACTCCTAGAATGTTAGTTAAGGAAACCAGAATTAAGACATCACTCTTGCCAACAGAACTATAGACTAACTTTATTCAGGGAAGGAAAAGTTACTTTCATAATTTTAATTTTTAAAAATTCTTAATTTTGGAAACTTTACAAATTTAAACTTTATTTTTAAATTATTTGATCATAAAGCACTATTTAGATACTGAGAGCCTAAAATAACAAGGTTTCCAGATGACCTCTTTATCATAAGCTGATGCTGGCAAGCCATGGCTCTCTTTTTCAGTGTTTAAAACCTATAACCAATTTTCTTGAATGGCCATAACATTTTCCTGGTTTAGCCTAGCACTTGACTGTTAAAGAGAGCTCGTAGACTTTTAGATGTTGATTGGGATCTCTCTGCTTGGAGACCAGGGTGCTAGAAGCCAGTGGCAGGAAAGGCACCTATGGTTTTGACCCTTTTTATCAAAAACCTCAGTGTTTCAAAAATTGTTACCAGCACTTTTAAACAATAGTCCAAGAAAAATCACTATTCTCACCACTACAAAGAGAGTAGACTGTCTCCATAGAGAGTATAGCTTCCATTAGTCAGTATGGTGATTGTGTGTCAGAGATGGATTTCATCCTGGGGCCAAGTGGGAGGTGCGGGGAGCCCAGCAATGGCAGGGTGACCTGGGGATTCTGCCCTTGGGAAGGAGATTGGGTTTTGCTGTTTGTGTATTTATACTGTATCATAGGTACTACACTTTTCCTTATTGTTTGTGTATGTATTAATTTTCATGTTTATGATATTTTCCCATGCCAAGATTTGTTTGTATTTTTTCAATGTTAAATTAAATTGATTTGGGTAACCTTTTTTCCCCAAGAAAATGTTTTCCCCTGTGATTTAAGTATTATATCTGACTATTGAAGCTGGGTTTTTTTATTTTGGACTAGGCCTCCAAGGATCTATTCTTACAGTGTATTGCATGCAAAGTAGAAATGATACACAGCGGCTTTTAGACAGCTACTCATTTGAAACCTCTTACCTATCAAGGCTGTTTCTTTGAAATGCCATCTCTTACTTTACCAAAACAAACCTTAGAGAGCCTTTTATGCTCTTGAATTTACTGGTATTTTCCTTTTGCATATTGCCTTCCCCTTTCCTCTTAGCAACTTTCCTTCTTCCATCACAAGGAATGCTTTCTGTTATAACTCCTGGTCATGTAAATGCCACCCTATTCTTGAGGAGGAAAAAATACCTGACTGAATTCACTTACAGAAAGATGGCTTGACTGAATTTGCTTTTTACGACAGATGTGGAAAAACATCGCAGTCAATTCAAGTGATAAGTAGAAATCTCACTAAAACTGCTTTGTACCCTGACTATGGGTAACATAAAGGCAAGAGTATAGCAAAAAATTTTGTGAGAGCTAAAAAGCACTAAGTTGAACAACAAAATGAGTTTTTGCAGGCTTGATAAATGGGTGCACTTAACCACCAAGAGATAGTTACTTGAGTATTGTAGAGCAGTGGATTTCAAATTCTAAGATTGACCTGGGATGCTTACTTTACTAAAAGAAATGCTTCAGAGTCTTGAACCTCGCTCTTAAAATTTGGATTCAGTTTGTTTGGGTGGAGACCAGGAATCTTCATATCTAACAAGCTTTTCGGGTGATTTTAAAGCAAGTTGTCTATGGACAGCTTTAAGTAACTTCAGTAGAGAATGAAGTTGAGTTAAGAAATAATAGGTGATTTTTACCCTGGGATTGATTTACAAGAACCTAAAACAATAGTAAAAGAAAGCTGGTTCATCTGTCTTGACTATTGGCCCCTTCTCATTCTGAAAGAAGCAAGAGGTATAGTTAATTAACTTTGTTTCCCCTTTGTTTGGAGAGTCATTTTGGAAAGATGGTTTTTCCTTTTCTGCCATTGCTGGCTCTTTTCCAAAGCATCACACAAATGAAAAGAGGATGAAGTCACAATGCATGCATTGCCTTTTAAAAGAATGAGATATAGGTATTGATGAAAGGATGCTTACTTTGTTTACTATTTGTTTTATTCCTTACAGAAGGTGTATCCTACCTCTGTAACATCATTCCCTCTTTAGGTGGAATTATTCTTGTAAAATAGATCTCTCATTATTATAGAATTATAAAATTGTCAAGCTGGAATAAATCTTTGATATAATCTAATCTAATGTACTCATTTGGTAAAGGAGGAACCTGCATACTAGAGAGGAGATATTCCCATGGCCACACAGCTAGTTAGTGTTCACTTGGTACTAGATTCCATCCAGATGACTGACATTTGGTAGTTAAATGATAGAAAAGGCAAAATTTTAAAGAAGTATTTATTAATATATTCCTATAAAACATTTTAAAGGTAACTGCATTAAAAAAATGGTTAATTTTTCCATTCTAAAGTAAATGCTAAGCATGCTTTATTAAGCAGTACTTACGATTAGTATATGACATTCTGAAGTTAATTAAAGCCGTTACACTAAATGTTTCTTCCCTTGGTATAGTGGGGGATTTGGGGCTTGGAATATAGAGTAGAATGTTTGCTTAAGTAGAATGCTTGAGAGCCCATCTTTCAGGTATTTGAGGTAAGAAAAGAGACATGGCCATATCTGAGCTAAGATATGTAAGGTGGGTGTCCATTCCCAGCAGACATAAAGGAATAAGGAAACTTCCCCGACTCACACCTTCCCTACCCCACCCACCCTCACCTATCTGTTTTACAGCCTGAAACAGGGAGATAGGTTAGTGCAAGGGGCTGGCTTCTGCTTTGCTTTTTCAGGAAACACCTCTAGGTAATCATTTCAAAAGTCCCTCAGACTTTTGATAGTGCTGTCTGTTTGTTTGTTTGTTTGTTTTTAAATATCCAAATACAAATTTTTCTTGTATTCAGCACAATTGGAGTTCAGGTCTTTAATTTTAGAACATTAAGTGCCTGCCATTTTAAGCATTGACTTGTGTAAAAAGAATTGCATGTCTCAGTTCAGTAAGTTTATGGGTTTTCTCATTTTCAGCTACATGGCTTTTAATCATGTAAAGTGAAACATTTAGTTTTGTTGCGTTTTATTACAGGTTCTTTGTTGCAATAAAGATGCTGCTAAAATTAATTGATTTAAATGTTCCTTTTTCCCTCCTCTCTCCACATAAATAATCTTTCATTGATTGGTGGAACTGTGGAGTGACTAACACCTGAACAAGGTAATGTGCTTGCAGTACCAAAGGGACAGTACAGGGTGAAGGATTACATCACATTACAGTAAGCAAAAATGCATTCACACCCAACAGGCGATGTGCAGAGGGCTTCTTTGTACCTGCAAGTGACTCTCCAACAACCAGCAATTGGTACTGCAAGGACAGGTGGTGCTTGGAGCCAGTGATGAGCCATAACCCTATAAACATGTGAGGGTCCGTTGCGGATGCCGCTTTTTCCACTAGAATTGTCGGAGTTGATAGTGGTTTCTGCATACTCACCAGGAGATTTCCAAGCAGTTCAGTGTAATGCTTTTTTCACAGATTTCTTTGACAATTCTCTTGGTTTTTCTGGCTGTATGAGTGAAAGGGGTGCAGAGGGGAGGAAGCAGATGAACCTCTCTAACATTGGTAAATTTGGGTTCATCTGATAATCCCTTCAGAACAGAAACTTAATCTGGACTCTATATTCCTCTGACATTGTATGCAAAATATTGTATGAATGAGTGGAGGTGCATTTCTCTGGGAAGAAGGGCTTTGGCTTTGGATCAGATTCTGAAAGAAATAATGATTCTGAAAGAATCACTGCTGTATTGAGGGTTTTAAATTTTAAATTTGTATACAAAAATTATTAGGAATATAAATGGTCTTTAAACAAGGTAATGCTGTAGACCAGCATTTCTTCCCCACCCCCACCCCATGTACCTGCCCCCAGACCAGTGTTTCTTAACCCTTCAACCTCGTTAACACATGGAAAAAGACATTTTTGACACTGGGATAAACAGGCATTCTGGGATAACCTGTTGATACAACTTGTAGCCAGAAGTGACTGGCTAGGCTCACTACAGCTCTGATGAGGTTAGTATCTCAATTTACCCATAAGCCACGCATAGCATTCCAGTTGGGAAACTTTAATAGACCATAGCACAACATTGATCTCTAATTCAACCTGCATTTGCTGCTAACCAAAATTCAGCTCTCAACTGACTGTAAGCATCCTGTGATGGTGTTGCAGGCCTCCCCGAGGCTCTAGGATTCCAGTCTCCCGGGGTTGGACCAGGATGAGTGCTGTGGCAATGAGACCTTTGGACATCCATTTGGCCTAACCTCACACTTGTGACTATGAGGAGGACATGATTGATCCCTTGGCTCTTACCTGGGGGGGCAATGTTGAAATAGCTGCCAGATGAGAATCTTCATAACCAGAATATAATTTTATTTTAGGCTTGGAGTGGTTTGGGGGGATTACCCAGATTTAAATGTTCATCAGCCTGCCACTGTCCACAGATCTGGTGCCCCTGGCCTGCCATCTGGAAGAGGCTGAGCTCCCCTTGAAATGGATTAGAGGGATTTCAGCGCCATGCAGGCACTAAGATTGTTGAGTTTGCTGTTTGTTCTTTACTGGAAGATGTTCTAGTTGGACTCCCTACTTGAGTTCTTGAGACAGGAGTTTGGGTGAGCAATTAGCCAGGATAATTGTCCTCAGCAAGTTCCAGGAACTGCCCCCCTCTTCACTGGAAAAACACTGCAGAAATAGCATAGCTTATTTTAACATTCTACTCACAGGTGACAATTCTTTGGCAGGAGGTCCTCTGGGCCAGAGAAGGTTCTGGAAACCACACAGCTCTTCTGTAAAATAAACTCTTGAGTGCTGGCCTGATTTCTGGGCATAAATATATACAGTAGTTCTACCCCTCAGCATGCCCAGGAATGCCACTGCTGTGGTTCTGTTGGGTACTTAGTGTTGTGTTGCCTCGCCACTTTGTAGCTTTGAACTATCTCAACTGCCCATTCTTCTTCATTGCTGTCGCTGTTCCTGCTGCAGCCCAGGTCCCTTGATCTCATGCTGGGTAACTGCAGCAGCTCTGGCCTGAGTTGGGGGGTTGCAGAATAAGAATTCCAGGTGACTTCAAAGACATGGTTCGCAACTTTCATTCAGCAAATATTTAGCAACAACCATGTGCTAGGTCTGTGTTAGGCCATGAGAAAACAAAGATAAAGAGCACACAGTCCTTGCCTTTAATAGGCTCACAGGATCAACTTCCCTCCCACCCCACTAGCACACTCAGCAGGACACTGCCACTTCCTTAAAGGCAAGCAGTTCTCATTCTCCTGCCCAGCTTCCTGTGGTGCTCCAGTCCCTAATCAAATCTAAGTTCTGCACGACATTCAAAGCCTTTTGCCACCTGATCTGTCCTCACGTCCCCTCACCTCGACAGATGCCCAGGATTTCCTGTTTCAATTAATAAAATACATGCTTTGAAGTCAGACCCAGGTTCTAATCTCAACTCCCTGATTTAATAACTTTGTCAGTAATTAACTCGATCTTTCCTGAGCCTAAATGTCCCCATCAGTCAGGTAGAGATTAACTGATAAAGCAAAAGAATCCAACTCAGCAGGCAATGTTACCTTCTCTTTCCCCTGTCTTGAATACACTCTTCCACCATCTTTTCTAATCCTGTCTTCCAAGGTCCAGTTCAAGTCTTGCCTCCTCCTGACTATTTCAGCCTTTAGTGTTCTTCCTTTTGATACTTCTAGGGAACTAATATGGGAATCCCACCACCTGAAAGAGGTGGTATGGCAAAATGGTACCAGCATTGGCGTTGGAGCCTGGCCTCAGCCATTGCCTCTGCCTCTTGCTAGCTTTATATAGGTTTAGGAACATTTATTTAACATTCTGAGCCTTGGTTTTCTCAGCTGTGAAATTGAAACCGTATAGAAGCTTCCTCAAAGGATTGTGAGAAATTAATATACATAAAGCTCTTGGTGCCTGGCATGCAGTATAAGTTCTCATTAAAGATTATTATCTCAGATTTAGCATTTAATTTTATACCATGCTTATTGGATACTTGAGTATGAAAAATTTTCAAATAAAATATTTTGACCTCCCTCGTTTAGGGTTGCCTGATTGATAGATTACAGATCCCTAAGCATCTGTCTACCAATTCACTTGTAAGACTGCAAAGTAAACCAAATTCCCCCAAAATTTAAGCCTTTAGAGCTCCTTCTTCGAAATCTCTTTGGAATTTTTATTTCTCATCCCCCACTGAGGGTTTAGGTCAGGAGGAGTGGTGTTTCCCAACCTTGGTAGCTATTAAAATTGTGTGGAGACATTTTAAAAACACTGATGTCTGAGTCCCACCCCAGATCAATTACATAAAAATGGCCAGGGTGGGGGGTCCTGCCACTTTTTTTTTTAATTAGAAAATTATTTTTATGCCAATACTGAGTTAACACAAGATAATAATTACAATAACAGTAAATCTGCTTGAGTCATTGGTTACAAACCCCACCCCACCCCCATTTTTGTTCATTCCTCAATATTGAGGGATTTGGGAGGATGTCTACTCTGACTGCTTCAGGCTGAGAAGGGACGTAGATAATGGGGCTGAGGGATGGGATTGTTTTGCTTGCAGTTGAAGATACTCCTTGCTTTTGGGATGGTCCATCTCCATTGTTTTATTAGTTGTCCAGGGCATGCCTGAAGAACTGGAGAGTAGGAGTTGGCCACTTATCTGCTCAGTTTCAGGGCTCACCCTGCATGGGAACAGTCCGAGGGCCTTAAGTCTCTGAGAAATATACCTAACCAGTATATTGAAAATCAGAGATTCAAATAAAGGAAATAGAAGAATCACAATTAGGGGATTTATGAATGAGTACAACTATGTTATATTGGCTAAATAGCTTTTCATATATTCCCACATAGAGCCCGGCAGGGGGGGTGTTGATTTCATGTGGCCTTGTGGTTTGTCTATGGTGTCTAGACGTCCCTAGAGCCCTCAGGAGCACTTTTGTTTGAGGCTTTGTTTACTGTGCCTGCCATCTTTTAATTTTTTTTTTTTTTTATAAGCTCCCTAGATGATCTTAATGTGCAACCAGAGTAAAGAGCCTCTGAGGTAGAACAATGGAAGATTTTGTTTATGGAATGTTAGAGCCAAAATAGATCTTCGAATTCATCTAATCTGCTTTCTTTACAGATAAACTGAGGCCAGAGCCAGCAAGTGAGTCCACCATAGCCATCACAGCTGCTGAAGGGAGCCCACACTTGAGCCAAGTCTAAGCTATGTCTCCACTTCCCATAGCAGTGGTCTTCCAAACCATAGCTTAGCAGAGGAATTTGCCATCCTGGAATTTGCTTCCACGATGGCCTCAAAAGAAATGGAGGAGATTGAGGAGATCCCAGAGATTCTGGCCCTCTAACCCTCATTTTATCCAGAGCAGCTTAGCTTTTTTCTCTATGTATGATCTTGTTTGCAACTTATAGGAGGAGGTAAAACATCAGTGACCTCTACCCTCATTTTACAGATGAGGAAACAGGCCCAGAGAGGACAGCAAAGCCAGGCAGCTGTCAAGTAGTAGAGCAGGTACCAAAACTCAGGCTGATGGGAAGCGGATGTGGCTCAAGTGACTGAGCTCCTGTCTACCATATAGGAGGTCCAGGGTTCGATTCCTGGGGCCTCCTGGTGAAAGGCAAGCTGGCCCACACAGAGTGCTGGCCCACGCAGAATGCTGGCCCGTGCAGGAATGCTGGCCCGTGCAAGAGTGCTGGCCCGCAGAGAGCTGGCGTAGCAAGATGACACAACAAAAAGAGACACAGAGGAGAGACAATAAGAGATGCAGCAGACCAGGGAGATGAGGTGGCACAAGAGATTGAGCGCCTCTCTCCCACTCTGGAAGGTCTCAGGATCGGTTCCAGGTGCCGCCTAAAGAGAATACAAGCAGACACAGAAGAACACACAGA
>JAQZBX010047833.1:0-20369 GCA_029593785.1 Cabassous unicinctus | reverse complement strand
TTTATTTATTTATTTATTTATCTATCCCCCCCTTGCTGCTTGTGCTTGCTGTGTCCATTCGCTGTGTGTTTTCTCCGTGTCTGCTTATCTCCCCCTTGCTGTGAGGTCCCGCTGCATCAGCCCCTCGCGCCGCGCGGGCCGGCCTGCCCTCACAAGGAGGCCCCGGGAAGCGAACCCGGGGCCTCACACATGGTAAACGGGGGCTCTATCGGTTGAGCCACACCCGCTTCCTGTTGTGAGGGCTTGCTGCATCAGCCCACCGCGCCGGCATTGGCCGGCCTGCCCTCACAAGGAGGCCCCGGGAAGCGAACCCGGGGCCTCCCATTTGGTAAACAGGGGGCTCTATCGACTGAGCCACTCCTGCTTCCCTCATTGTGTTTTAATTTGCCCTATTCCCATCCTCCCTTACCCTGGTTCCAGGGTAGCCTTGAAAAATAATAACCTGCCATTGTGAATACTGGCAACCTGGCAGCAACTGGAGGCAGAACAATGGGGTTGGAGCTCCTTCAAGGCTTCATTTCCAGGGAATTGTCATTATTTGACTTTTCTGGAGGTTCCCTGGGAGACCCCACTTGCAAGGCTTTCTTTATTTGACTGAAATCTGAGCCTTTTCCCTGAGGGTATTTGTGAAAAAATTTAGAGGCAATTGTTTAACTTTGTGGTTGCTTGAGGTGGTAGATAACAATTGGGACAGTATAGGCTAACCACAAAGAAAAAAAAATGAAAAGCTGGGGAATAAGATGTGCATAGGGGCTTTAAAAAGTTTTGGCAGCTTTAGGAATCTAGGAGGCAACACACATTCATAAGGCTGGGCAAATACCCAGGATTGTGCTCCTGCTAAGTACATACCCTAAGATCTCACCTTGCTGGAACTGAGGCTCCGTACAAGCAGGAAATGAAAGCTAAATCAGAGTTGTGACTGAGTATTGAAGGCGTGCACCAACACACACACAAAGAACCCCTTGGCAAAGACTGGAGACTTACTGGTTCCAGGCATTTAAGGAAATCTCTATCCAATGATTAGCTGACCACTAAGTTAGCTGAGCAGAGACTTAAGTCAATACACACAATAAAGAACAGACTTTAGAGATTTAGTTCAAAAAGTCACTATAGCAATGAAAAGAACCTGGGGAGGGAGGATCTGATTTTTCAGAGTTGTCACATTATATTATTTAAAATGTATACTTTTCAACAAAAAATTATGAGATATGTAAAGAAATGGGAAATATGGCCCATATACAGGGGAAAAGCAGTCAATGAAAACTTCCCCTGAGGAAGCCCAGATGTTGGCCTTTCTAGAAAAACACTTTGTCAGATCTTTAAAACATGTTCAAAGATGGGGAGCAGATGTAGCTCAAGTGGTTGAGCACCTGATTCCCGTGTACAAGGTCCTGGATTTGATCCCCAGTACCTCCTAAAGGCAAACAAACAAACAAATGAAAAAGCCAACTCGCACTGAGGAGTGGAAATAGCTCAGTGGTTTGGGCACCTGCATCCCATGTACAAGGCCCTGGGTTCAATCCCCAATACTTCCTAAAAAATGAAAAATAAAATAAAAATTAAAAAAAATATGTTCAAAGAACTAAAGAAAACAATGTCAAAAAACTAAGTATGAGAAAGATATCTCACCAAATATACAACATCAATAAACAGAAAGTATAAAAGAAGAATCAAATAGAAAGTCAGGAGTTGAAAAGTACAATAGAAATGAAAAATTCACTAGAGGGGCTCAACACAGTTTTGACCTGGTAGAAAAGAGTCAGTGGGGAGCAGATGTAGCTCAGTGGTTGAGCATGTGCTTCCCATGTACAAGGCCCTGGGTTCAATCCCTTGTCCCTCCTTTAAAATAAATAAATAAATAAATAGTCAGTGAAATTGAAAGTAGGCCAATTTGGATTATACATTTTAGTAATAAAAAAAAGAAAGAAAGAAAGAAAAGAAAAAAGAATGAAGAAAATGAAAAAAGCCTCAGAAACCTGTGAGACACCATCAAGCATAATGGGATTCCCAGTAGAGGAAAGAATATTTGAAGAAATAATGGCTGGAAATGTCATAAATTTGATGAAAAACATTAATTTACACATCCAAAAAGCTCAACAAAGCCAAAATAGGATGAATTTTAAAAGATCAAACTGTTGAATGCCAGAGACAGAATTTTTTAAGAACCAAGAGACTCATCACAAACAAGGACTCCTCATTAATATTGACAGCTGATTTCTCTTCAGACACTAAGAAGGCCAGGGGGTGTGGAATGACATATTCAAAGTGCTGAAAGATAATGTCTGTTAACCAAGAATTCTAAATTCAGCAAAACTATCCTTCAAAAATGAAGGTAAAATTAAGGCATTCCCAGATAACCAAAAAATGAGAGAATTCATTGTTAGAAAGCTTGCCCTTACTAAAGAAAATCCTTCAGGCTAAAATGAAAGAGCACACAAATCCATGTGAAGAAATAAAGAACACCAATAGAGGTAACTACATAGGTAAATGCAAAAGACAGTATAAATGGATTTTTTTTGTTTGTAACTTTTTTCTATTATCTGATTTAATAGACAACTGTATAAAACAGTAATTAAAAGTCCATGTTGATAGGAACACTATGTATAATGATATAATTTTTATGACAATAACAGGACAAAGGAATGGGCAATGGAGCAAAGTTTCTGTATACTACTGAAATTAAAATCCAAACTACATTGTATAAGTCAAGATGTTAATTGTAATTCCCAGGGCCTCCACTAAAATAACTCAAAATAATATAGTGAAAGAAGTACAAGGGAATTAAAATGGTACTTGTGGTGGTTTGAAGCTGTATGTACCCCAGAAAAACATATTCTTAAATCTAATCCATCCCTGTGGATGGGAACCCATTGTAAGTAGGATCTTTTGATGAGGTTACTTCAGTTGAGAAGGTGTGGTCCACCCCAATCAGGATGGGTCTCAATCCTATTACTGGAGTCCTTTATAAGCAGAGTGAAATTCATACAGACTGAGAGAAAGCCACAGGAATTAAGAAGTTGAAATAAATGAAACCCAGAAGAGAAGAGAGAGACTGCATTGCCATATGACAGGCTAACAACCAAGAATCACCAGCAGCCAGCTCCAGAATGTCACAGTCTTCAGGGAGACAGCATCACCTTGATGATGTCTTGATTTGAACTTTCTTTTAGCCCCAAAACTGTAGGCAAATAAATTCCCATTGTTTAAGCTGAACCATTGTTTTGGTATTTGCTTGAGCAGCCCAGGAAACTAAAACAGTACTCTATAAAATACCTATTTAACACATACAAAAAAATAATGGAGGAATAAAGGAACAGAGAAGACTGAAGGTATATATAAAGCAAAAAGCAGTATGTCAGACATAAATTCTACCTTATTAGTAATTACAGTAAATGTAAACAGATGAAACACTCTGATTAAAAGGCAGGTACTGGCAGAATGGATAAAAGCATAAGCAACTATATACTGTCTTCAAGAGACACACTTTAGAATCAAAGAAACAAATAGATTGTTTCTTTGACTCTAGAGGGGTTGGGCTATCCATAGAACTAGGGGGATGGTTGAAGGAAGGAACAGGTGAACTCTGGGGAGGTGGAGATCTGTGGTTGAGAATTCAATTGTGGGAAACTTCTTTTGGCAAATATAGCAGGGGAGGGTCAGAGTGTCAAAGGTGGGGGGATGTGTGGGGAAGGGTGTACCTGGGGCATGCTTCAATGGAATATGAATGTGTTCATGTTGTCATAGGGTGCTATCTCAGTGGGTGGAGACCCACATAATAAACAACAAAATATTAAACTCCCATCCTGGGGAGTCCTGCTATGTTCTCAAGTAGAAGGGAAGAATCTCTTAAGTACATAGGCAGTGCCTAATAAAATAAAACAGACCAATATGCCAAGCCCTCAATATTAATCCATGTACTTATGAGACTTATTATTGTAAAATTGAAACTTAGCCAAATAATAACTATTGCCTAAGAGTTATCTCATGAAAACCTCCTTGTTACTCAAATGTGGGCTTTGTCTAAGCAAAACTCAGCAAATAAACACACTACTCTCCCACTCTTGACATGGGACATGACTCCCAGGGATTAGCCTCCCTGGCACCGAGGGATTAATACCAAGCACCAGTCAGTGATGCATTTGGATAAAGACCTTGACAAAAAGGGGGAAACATTAAATACAAAAGAATTTTTATGACCAAGAGATTTCAAAATGATTTGAGAGATCAATCCGGAGATTAAACTTATGCATGTCTCAGGCAGATCTCACTATCTGGCATAGTAAACAAAGCCTCAAATAAGGGTGCTCCTGAGGACTCTAGAACCATCCAGACACTATAGGCAAGGCACACAATCCCTTGAAATCAGGGATTTCATATATTCAGTGGGCCTTACCTTGGACTATATAACCTATTTCTCCATTGTAACAGAGGTAGCCTTGTTTATAATTTCCCTACACATGATTCTTCTACCTCTTTTATTTGCACCTATAATTAGCACTATTTGCATTAAATATATGTCTCAGAAACTTAAATCTTTGGTCTGTGCATATGCCGGTTGACCCCTGAATCTCAGCAGAGTTGCAGTCAACACCTACTCTCCAGTTCATCTGACTTGTCTGGGACAATAAACAAAATGATGATGTTAGACAACCCCCATCCCAAAAAACAGAGAGGATTTACAACTGCAAGTAAAAGTTCCTTCCATCTTCCCCATAAGATCTAAGCCCCTTCTCAATCTGAAACAGAGCAGGCATCACCATCCCAAATCCTCAAGGTTGAGGAATGAACAAACATAAGGGGGGAGGAATGTAGCCATAGACAAAGTAAACTTATTAATATTGTAGTAATGGAAGAACATGTAACACTAATATAAAGATAGTGGTTACCAGAGGTTCTGAGGGGAGAGGGAGGGAACAATAGGTGAAGCATAGGGCATTTTTAGGGCAATGGAATTAACTGTAAACCAAAATTTAAACTATAGATCTTGGTTAGTAGCAATGCTTCAACAGTTTTTCATCAATTGTAACAAATGTACCACACTATTGTAAGATGTTATTAAGAGGAGAACATACGGGAGAGGGCAGGGTGAGTTATATGGGAATTCCTTATACTTTGGTTGTAACTTTTCCGTAATCTAAAACTTCTTTAAAAATAAAGTTTATTGGATTTCCAGGAAGATGGTAGACTAGAAAAACATGGGACTCCCTCCTTTCCCAGAAAAATAGGTAGAGGACAGGCAGAAACAGCCTGGAAAATTTTGTTCTAGGGTTTAGGACACCAGGGGAAGGCTGGATACCACCCAGAAGAGAGAAAGGAAAAGGAAAAGAATCTTGATGGCAAAATAGTTAAAGCTGCAGCTGCAGCTGCCAGTAACCTCTGCCACCTTATAGAAAATTTTGAATTCTCAGGCCTTGGGCTGGCAGCTATAGAAAAAGGTGGCCATAGGGATTCAACTCACCAGGAAATGAGAGAGAGAGAGAGAGGGACATAGCCTAAGGCTGACTCAGCTTTTGACCCACAAATTTGTTCTGCTGTGTCCCACAAGCACTTCTAGGCTGGGTATGGCCACGCCATTGTTTGACTTGGGAGCCATCAAGATTCTAAAGAGATCCAACCCCCTCAAACACCCTCCCTACTGACCAGGACTGGTTATTGAAGATGCAGAGGGGAGTGGAATCATTTCCTACCCAGGAAAAGGGAGAGGGCTGCCAGCAAATGTCAGAGAACTGCCTCTGAGAAAGTTTGAATTACGAGGCTCTTAGCCTCCAGGCAGGATCATCTATCACATTGATCCAGTCCCTGTTGCAGCAAACACACTCTGACAAAGCATTGAACTGAGAAGGCTGCCAAAAAGCACCATCTGCAGGCCAACCAAGGAGGTGCATGTGAGGAAATTAAAAGTAAATAAGTAAGCGAGGCTTTTTACAGCCTACTTCCCCAAGGTCCTTGGAGTGGGTCTGCAACCCATTTCTGGTTCCAAGGCCCAGATCTGAGCAACTAACATGGACAATGCTAAAGATCCAGAACAGGTTGGGCCAAGAATTTAAAAATCAGCAGTAACACAGCCTCTCACCACTAAATCTCTGTGAAAAAGAGAAATTGAGCATCAGAGTAAACACACCATCATAATCAGATGCATAAGTATCAGCAAAATATTAAAAGCCATACTAAGAAAATAGAAGGAATGGCCCAGGCAAAGGAATATATCAAAGCCACGGATGAGACACAAGATTTGAGACAACTAATCAACGAGATTCATACAAATTTCCAAAAGCAAATTAATGAGTTGAAAGACGATATGGCTAAAGAGATAAAGGACATCAAGAAGATACTGAGTGAACACAAAGAAGAATTTGAAAACCTGAATAGAAAAATAACAGAGCTCATGGGAATGAAAGACATGATAGGTGAGATAAAAAACACATTAGAATTCCTGGGGATAAGCCTCCCTGGCACTAAGGGATTATTACCAAGTGCCAACTAGCAATGCATTGGGAAAAAGACCTTGACCCAAAAGGGGGAAATGGAAAATACGAATGAGTTTTTATGGCTAAGAGATTTCAAAGTGAGTTGGGAGGTCATTCCAGAGGTTACGCTTATACAAGTCTCAGCACCATCTCATTGACTGCCACAGTAAACAGTGCCTCAAATAGTGGGGCTCCTGAGGGCTCTAGAGACTTCTAGACACTATAAGCAGGGCAGACAGCTCAGGAATTTGGTACCCTGTCAGTGAGCCTTACTTTGGAATTTATGCTCCCCAGTGTAACAGAGTTAGACTCATTTATAGGTTCTCCTTTTATTTGAACCTATAATTAACACTATACTTGATAAATATACATCCCATAGACTTAAAAATTTGATCCATCCATGTTCCAGTTGAGCCCTGAATTTTAGCAGAGTTGCAACACCTATTCTCCAGTTCATTGGATTCACCCAGGACAATTAATAAGGAGATGATGGTGGACAATGCCCATCCCGAGGATCAGAGAGTGTCTCCAACTGCAAGCAAGAGAGTTCCATCCATCTGACCCATGGGATCTAAGTTCCTTCTCAATTAGAAGCAGAGTGGGCATCACCATCCCAAAATCCTCAAGACTGGGGAATGAACAGTGGACTAGACTTATTATTCTACTATAGACTTATTATTATTCTAACAATGGAAGAACTCTTATCATTGATATAAAGGCAGTGGACACAAGAGGTTCTGAGGGAGGGGAGAGAGAAGAATAGGTGTAATATAGGGGCATTTTGGGGACATTGGATTTGTCCTGTATGACATTGTAGTGATGGACACAGGCCATTGTATGTTTTGTCATAACCTACAAAATTGTGTGGGACAGAGTGCAAACTATAATGTAAACTGTAATCCATGGTTAGTAGCAATGCTTCAATGTGTGTTCATCAATTGTAAAAAATATACCAATCTAATGAGGGATGTTGTTGATATGGGAAAGTGTGGGAGGGGGAGGGAGTGGGGCATATGGAAATTTCTTATATTTTTAATGTAACATTTATGTAATCTAAGGCTTTTTTAAAAATAAAAAAAATTAATTAAAAAAACATTAGAGGCATACAACAACAGACTTGAAATGATAGAAGAAAGAATAAGTGATAGAGAAGACAGAACAGCTGAAAATGAAGAGAGAAGAAAAGAGAACGAAAAGACGAGAAAATTGAGCAGGGGCTCAGGGATTTTAATGATAATAGGAAATGCAACAACATATGTGTCATGGGAGTTCCAGAAGGAGAAGAAAAGGAAAAAGGAGCAGAAAGAGTATTTGAGGAAATAATGGCTGAAAATTTCTCAACTCTCTTGAAAGAAATGAACTTACATGTCCCAAGAAGCATAGCGTACTGCAATCAGAATAAAACCGAATAGAACTACTCCAAGACACATACTACTCAGAATGACAAACGTCAAAGATAAAAAGAAAATTCTGAGAGCAGTAAGGGAGAAGCAAACCATCACATACAAGGGACACAGAGTAAGACTTAGTGTGGGTTTCTCATCAGAAACCATGGACATGAGAAGACAGTGGTATGATACAATTAGGATACTGAAAGAGAAAAATTGCCGGCCAAGAATACTTTATCAGGTAAACTTGTCCTTCAAATATAAAGGTGATTTTAAAATATTCACAGAGGAGTAGATATAGCTCAAGTGGTTGAGCGCCTGCTTGCCATTTACAAGGTCCCAGGTTCTATCCCTGGTACCTCCTAAAAACAAAACATACAAACAAATGAAAAAACCAACTCTCATTGGGGAACAGGTGTAGTTCAGTGGTTGAGTGTCTGCTTCCCATGTATGAGGTCCTGGGTTCAATATCTGGTACCTCCAAAAAAAAAATATTCACAAACAAACAGAAGCTAAGAGAGTTTGTTAAAAAGAATCCACCTTTGCAGGAAATATTAAAGACAGCCTTAAAGCCTGAAAGAAAAGACAGGAGAGAGAGGCTTGGAGGAGAGTGTAGAAGGCAAATATAGCAGAAAGAATGATCAAGAGTAAAAAGACAGGTGAAAATAAGATGACATATGAAAACCAAATAATAAAATGGTAGAAGTAAATAATGCATCTACAGTAATATCGTTGAATGTGAATGGACTAAAGTCCCCAACCAAAAGGTATAGGCTGACAGAATAGGAAAAAAGACATACAAGCCATCTATATGCTGCCTATAAGAGACTCATCTTAGCCCCAGGGATGCAAACCAGCTGAAAGTAAAAGGTTGGAAAAAGATGCTCCATGCTAACAGTAACCAGAAAAGAGCAGGAGTAGCTATACTAATATCAGACAAAATAGACTTTAAATGCAAAAAAGTTATAAGAGATACAGAAGGCCATTATATATTAATAAAAGGGACAATCCACCAGGAAGAAATAACAGTCATAAATATCTATTCACCTAACCAGGGTACTCCAAAATATATGAGGCAAACTCTGACAAAATGAAAGGGAGAAATAGACATCTCTACAGTAATAAATGGAGACTTCAACACACCACTCACATTATTAGATAGAACAACTAGACATAAGATCAAAAAGGAAATAGAGAACGTGAACAATTTGATAAACCAGCTAGACCTAAAAGACATATACAGAACATTGCATCCCAAATCAGTGGGTTATACAATCTTCTCAGGTGTTCAAGGATCTTTCTCCAGGATATACCATTGAAATTATACAAAGCACCTTCTCAGATCATAATGGAATGAAACTGGAAATCAATAATAGACAGGAAGGAGGAAAATTTGCAAATGTATGGAGGCTGGCCAACATACTCCTAAACAGTGGGTCAGAGAAGTAATTGTAAGTGAAATTAGTAAAAATATTGAGAGGAATGAAAACAAGAACACAACCTATCAAAACTTAGGTCATACAGCAAAGACAGTATTGAGAGGGAAATTTATTGCCCTAAACACCTATATTAAAAAAGAAGAAAGAGCTAAAATCAAAGATCTAACTGAACTACTGGATTAACTAGAAAAAGAACAGTGAACCATTCCCAAAGCCAGCAGAATGAAAGAAATAATAAAGATTAGAGCAGAAATAAATGATATTGAGAACAAAAAACAATAGGGAAAATTCAACAAAGCCAAAAGCTGGTTCTTTGAGAAGATAGATAAAATTGACAAGCCCTTAGCTAGACTAATAAAGTAAAAAAAAGAGAAGACGCAAATAAATAAAATCAGAAATGAAAGGAGGGAAGTTACAATTGACCCCAAAGAAATAAAAAGAATCATAAGAGGATATTATGCCATCAAACTATACAACCTAGATGAAATGGAAAAATTTCTAGAAATGCACAAACATACACTGATGCTACAAGAAATAAAGTAACTTAACAAACCAATCACACTTAAAGAGATTGAATCAGTCATCTCGTCAAAAATCTCCCAATAGAATCCCCTATATTTTCTTTTTTTTCTTAAGATTTATTCATTTACTTTATTTATTTTTATTTATCCCTCCCCTCCCCCAGATGGTTCTCTCATCTGTCTGCTCATTGTTTGCTTGCCTTCTCCAGGAGGCACCGGGAACCGAACCTGGGATCTCCCACATGAAAGGTTGAGTGCCCAATGGCCTGAACTACCCTATATTTTCTATGTGACTTTTCTGTAACCTAATGTTTTTTGGAAAATAAAGTGAAAAAAAATAAGACACTGGGGGAACATACAGAAGAAACTGTCAATATACATAAAAGGTAAGTCTTATGGCGATGAAAGGCACAATGCAAAAATAACTTTTTTATTTTATTTAAAATTTTTAAAAGTTTATTGCTAACGTTATTGGCTTTATTTTGGGAAAGGTTTTGAATTGCAGAAGGGTTGCAACTAAGGCAGGGGAAGATCACTGGTGCAGGGTATCGTTGGTGGTGGGGGATGTGTGGGGAGGGGTGCACCTTGGGCATGCCTCTATGGAACATGTCCATATGGTCATGGGGTGTTGTCTCAGTGTGTGGAAACCCACAGAATAACTGACAGAATATTGAATTCCCATCCTGAGGAGTCCTGCTACATTCTCTCATAGAGTGGCAAGAATCTCTAGAGTACATGAGCAGTGCCTAGTGAAGGAAGACAGACCAATACACCAGGCCCTTGATATTGATGTTTGTGCTATGAACCTTGTTCTTGTGAAATTGAAATTTAGCCTAGTAATATATATTGCCTAAATGTTACCTCCTGAAAACCTCCTTGTTGCTCAAATGTGGCCTCTCTCTAAGTCAAACTCAGCTTATAAATTTACTACCTTCCTTCGATGTGGGACATGAATCCCAGGATGAGCCTCCCTGGCACCAAGAGATTATTATCAAGTGCCAACTAGCGATGCATTTGGAAAAAGACCTAGACCTGATGTGGGACAAGACTCCTGTGGTGAGCCTCGCTGGCACCGAGAGATTATTATCAGGCACCAACTTGTGATGCATTTGGAAAAAGACCTAGACCAAAAGGTGGAAATATTAAATACAAACAAGTTTTTATGGCTAAGAGGTTTCAAAGTGAGTTAGGAGGTCATTCCAGAATTTACACTTATGTATGTCTTAGGATGGTATCATTGCCACAGTAAACAGTGCCTCAAGCACGGGTGCTCCTGAGAGCTCTAGAGACATCTAGACACTATAGGCAGGACAGACAATGCCAGAAAATTGGCAACCCATCCGTGGGCCTTACCTTGGCATATATGATAAGCTATCTCCCCAATGTATCAGAATTACTCATTTATAATTTTCCTACATATGGCTCTTCTGTCCCATTTATTTGAACCTATAATTAGCACTATACCCATTAAATATATGTCCCAGAGACTTAAATCTTCCAGCTGCTCACTTGCCAGTTGAATCCTGAACCTCAGCGGAGTTGCAGCCAACACCTACTCTCTAGTTCATTGGACTCACCCAGGACTACTAACAAAAGGATGACAATAGAAAACATCCATCCCAAAAAACAGAGAATATCTACAACTGCAAGCTAGACAGCTCCAGTCATCTGCTCTGTGGGATCTATGGCCCTCTCAATCAGGAGCAGAGTGGTCATCACCATCCCCAAAGCCTTAAGATTGAGGAACAAACAAACATAAGGGGGGAATGCAACTATGGACTCAAGTAGACTTATTATTATTCTAGTAATGGAAGAACTTGCAATGTTGATATAAAGACAGTGGTCATCAGAGGTTCTGAAGGGAGGAAGAGGAAAGAATAGATATAACATGGGGAATTTTTGGGAAATTGAAATTGTTCTGCATGATATTGCAGTGACGGACACAACCTGTTATACATTTTGTCACAACCTATAATATTGTGCAGTGCAAAGTGTAAACCACAGTGTAAACTATAGAACATGCTTAGTAGCAATGTTTCAATATGTGTTCATCAATTGTAACAAATGTACCACACTAATGAAAGATGTTGTTAATGAGGGAAAGTGTGGGAGGGAGAGAAGGTGGGGTATATGGGAATTCCCTATAGTTTCAATGACACATTTATGTAATCTAAAGCTCCTTTAAAAGTAAAAGAAAAAATATTTTTTAAAAAAATCTCCCAACAAAGAAAACTCCAGGACCAGATTCTACCAAGCATTTCGAGAAGAATTAACATTAATCCTGTTTAAATGTTTCCAAAAAAATTGAAAAGGAGGGAAAATTACCCAACACATTTTATGAAGCCAACATCACCCTAATACCAAAGCCAAATAAAGATATTACAAGAAAAGAAAACTGCAGACCAATCTCTCTAATGAATACATGTGCAAAAATTCTCAACAAAATACTTGCAAATAGAATCCAACAGCATATCAAATGAAGTATATGTGATGACCAAGTGGGATTTATTCCTGGTATGCAAAGGTGGTTCAATATAAGAAAATCAATTACCTTAATACACCACATTAATAAATTGAATTTAAAAAAAACACACAATCGTCTCAATCAATGTAGAAAAGGCATTCAACAAAATCCAGCATCCTTTCTTGAAAAAAAAAAACACTTCGAAAGATACAAATAGAAGGAAAATACCTCTAATAAAAGGCATATATGAAAAAGCCACAGCCAACATCATACTCAATGGGGAAAGGTTGAAAGCTTTCCCTCTAAGATTGGGAACAAGACAAGGATGCCCACTGTCACCACTGTTATTCAATGTTGTGTTAGAAGTTCTAGCTAGAACAATTAGACAAGGAAAAAAAGGCATCCAAATAGGAAAAGAAGAAGTAAAATTCTCACTATTCATGGATGACATGATCCTATAGTTAGAAAATTGTGAAATGTCTAAGACAAAGCTATTTGAGCTAATAAATGAGTTCAGCAAAGTGACAGGATACAAAATCAACACACAAAAACCAATAATGTTTCTGTACACTAGTCTTGAACAATCTGAGGAGGAAATTGGGGGAAATTCCATTTAAAACAGCAATAAAAAGACTCGAATACCTAGGAATCAATTTAACCAAAACAGTATAGGACCTATATGCAGAAAACTCAAAACAATGCTAAAAGAAATCAATGAAGACCTAAACAAATGGAAAGACATTCCATGTTCATGGATTGGAAGACTAAATATCGTGAAGATGTCAATCCTACCCAAACTGATTTATAGCTTCAATGCAATTCCAATCTAAATTCCAATAGTCTACTTTACAGAAATAGAAAAGGCAATTACCAAAGTCGTTTGGAAGGGAAAGTACACACAAATAGCCACAAAGCATTCTAAAAAAGAAGAGCAATGTGGGAGGAATGTCACTGCCTGACCTTGAAAAATACTACAAAGCTACAGTGGTCAAAACAGCATGGTATTGGCATAAAGATAGACACATCGATCAGTGGAATAGAATTGAGAGTTGAGAAATAAATCCTAACCTCTATGGTGAACCAGATTTTGAAAAACCTACCAAGTCCATGTTAATGGGACAAAAGAGTCTCTTTAACAAATGGCGTGGGAATAACTGGATATCCATAACCAAAATAATGAAAGGGGATCCCAAAATCACTCCCTATACAAGAATCAACTCAAAATGGATCAAAGACCTAAATATAAAAGCCAAGACCATAAAACTACTGGAAGAAAATGTAGGGAAACATCTTCAAGACCTTGTTGTAGGTGGTGGTTTCTTGGACCTTACACCCAAAGCATGTACAACAAAAGAAAAAATAGATAAGTGGGACCTCCTCAAAATTAAACACTTTTGCACCTCACAGGACTTTGTCAAAAGGGTGAAAAAGCAGCAGGCTCAATGGGAGAAAATATTTGAAAATCATGTATCTGATAAGGGTTTATAATCCATGATATACAAAGAGATGCTACAACTCAACAATAAAAAGACAAATGGCCCAATTTAAAAATGGGCAAAAGACTTGAATAGTCATTTGTCCAAAGAAGAAATACAAAGGGTGAAAAACACACATGAAAAAAATGTTCTACATCACTAGCGATTAGGAAAATGCAAATCAAAGCTACAATGAGATATCATTTCACACTGATTAGAATGGCCGCTATTAAAAAGACAGAAAACTACAAGTGTTGGAGAGGAACCTATTGGTGGGAATACAGAATGGTACAGCCACTGTGGAGGACTGTTTGACAGTTGCTAAAGAAGTTGAATATAGATTTGCCACATGACCCAGCAATACCATTACTAGGTATATACACATAAGACCTGAGAGCAGTGACATGAATAGACATCTGCACACCGATGTTCATAGCAACATTATTCACCATTGCCAAAAGGTGGAAACAACCCAGGTGTCCATCAACAGACGAATGGATAAACAAGCTGTGGTGTATACATACCATGAAATATTATACAGCTATAAGAAGAAATGAAGTTGTGAAACATATGACAATATAGATAAACCTGAAGTACATTATGTTGTGTGAAGCAAGCCAGACACAAAAGGACAAATACTGTATAATTGTGCTACTATGAACTAAATATATTGTGTAATCTCATGGAGTTACTGACTTGGAATATGGGTCTTCAGAAAATATAATGTGGTTGAAGTATGGAAAGCTGAGGGTTAACTTGTGCAGAATTGGTAAAAACAATGTGCGTTAATCTTTGGCAATGAATAGAAAATATGAAAGCACAACATAATGTTTGTAACTAGCAGTGCTATTATGTGGGTATGACAGTGATTGAAAGGGAACGTCTAAGGTCAGGTATATGACTAAAAGGAAAGCTTAAAAATGTAACGTGGAACTGTGTAGCATAGTAAAACCTCAAGTGAAATACCAATATAGGTAATATTGCATATATAGGACTGTTTTTTTTCTTTGAAACTCAACAAATGTATGTTAATGTTACATAATGTTAATATTGGACTGTGGCAGTTTGAGATTATTTATGAATTCCAAAAAGACAAATTATGTTTGTAAACTGGTCTGTTCCTCTGGCGTGAGCCCCTTTGATTGTATTAGATTCAGCTGAGATGTCTTTGATTAAATTATGTTAAGGATAGGGCTTTGATTTGACCATGTCAGTAGGGTATAACTCAGTTTAAGTCCCTGCGCCCTTGGTGGGCTATATAAACGGACACTAACTCAAGAAGATGCACAGAAGAAGACACGGAAGAGGAGAGAACTTGGTCATTTCAGTCCTGCCACATGACAGAAAGAAGGCTCAAATAGCTAAAGCCCCAGGGAGAGCTGAGCCATTCAGTTTGATAGTTTGCAACTGAAGAGACCAGATCCCTGAGCAACTGGGAAGGCCCAGAAAGAAACGAGCCCTCCAGCCTACAGCTGAGCCCACGGAGCCTTAAAAGGAAGGCTGAACCCTCACAGAGATTGGCAACCATCTTGTTTCAACACGTGGCAACAGACTTTGGTGAGAAAATAATCTCTTCTGGTATCTTTTTTTTTTTTTTTTCCTATCTGGTTGTGTCATCGTCTTTTTGGTGCATCAGTTCACTGCGCCGGGACCTGCGCCGCACTGCCCCTGTGCCACAACCTGTGCCTCACAGGTCTGGGACACCTTTTTTCTTTTTTGTACCAGGAGGTCCTGGGAATCGAAACTGGGTCCTCCATATGGTAAACAGGAGTTCAATTGCTAGAGCCACAGCCACTTCCCTCTTATGGTACCTTGAGTTGGACTCTTTAGGGCCTTATGACTGTAAGCTTCTACCCCAAATAAATACCCTTTGAAAGCCAACAGATTTCTGGTACTTTGCATCAATTCTTTGGCTGACTAATATACAGACCAAAAATAAATAAATCATTATGCTAAGTGAAAGAAACCAGACACAAAGTCCTACATATTGAATGATTCCCATTTATATAAATGATATGGCATATTAATTGAGTTAAGGAAAAATAAATCTTTGTTTTAAAAAAATAAAATATTTAGGGATAAATTGAGCAAAATATGTGAAACACTTGTACACTGAAAACTACAAAACATCTTTGGAAGAAATTAAATAAGACCTAAGTAAATGGAAAGACATCCTGTGGCCATATACTTGAAGAATTAATATTTTTAAGATGACAGTTCTGCCAACTGATCTACAGATTTAGTGCAATCTCTATCAAAATTCCAAGTTCTTTTTTTTCAGATATTGTCAAGCTGACCCTAAAATTCATATAGAAATACAAGGGAACTAGAATAGCTAAAACTATCTTGAAAAAAAAAAAAACAAAGTTGGAGGACGTAACTCCTCATTTCAAAACTTACTTCAAAGCTACAGTAATAAAGACTGTGTGGTGCTGCTATAAGGATAGATGTATAGACAATAGAATAAAACAGAGAGTCCAGAAATAAACCTATACATTTAGGGTCAAGTGATTTTCAATAAGGGTGGCAAGACAATTCAATGAGGGAAAGAATAGTGTTTTCAACAAATGGTGCTGGGACAATTGATTTCCACATGGAAAATAATGAAATTGTAGCCCTACCTCACACCATATACAAAAATTTACACAAAATGGATTAATGGCTTATGTGAAAATGCTAAATCTATTAAGTTCTTAGAAGAAAAACACAGGTATAAATTTTCATGAACTTGGATTAGGCAATGGTTTCTTACATATGAAGGCAAAAGCACAAGCAACAATAAAATTAAATAAATTGGACTTAAACAAAATTAAAAACTTTTGTGCTATCAAGAAAGTGAAAAGACAACCCACAGAAGAGAAGAAAATATTTGCAAACCATATATCTGCTAAGGGTCCAGTACTCCGAATAAAAAAAGAACTCTTACAACTCAACCAGTTTCACTCCTAGTGATTATTCCAAAAGAATGAAAATGTATGTCCACAAAAAGACTTGTTCAAAAGTGCTCACAACAGCCTTATTAAAAATAGTCAAACACTGGAAGGAACGAAAACGTCCATCAGCAGAAGGATGAATAAGCAAAGTGTGGTATATTCTGTAATAAGAAGAAATGAACTACCACTAGCTGCCCAACATGGATGAACATCACAGACATGAGTGAAAGAAGCCAGACTCAAAAAAGTACATATTGTATGATTCCATTTACATGCTGTTCAAGAACAGGTACATCTAATTCATGGTGATAGAAATCATAATAGTGATCGCCTGAGGGGTTCATTGGAGAGGAACGTGAGGAAACCTTCTGGGGTGACGGAAATGGCCTCTATCTTGAGTAAGATGTTCATTACATGGGTGTGTACATTTATCAAAATACATCTATTTGTACATTGAAGATCTGTGCATTTCAGTGTATGCAAATTTTATCTCCATTAAAACAAAAAAATTAAGGGTGAGTGGCAGAAGTAATGACAGGAGGAAATGTGTCTGGAGCCAAACCAGAAGAGCAAGGAAGGAATTCAGGCCTAAAGTGTTTGAGTATATGATGTTCCAGTGCCATGGGGAGCCTTGTGGGGGTGTTTAAGCAGGGGGTATGGGGGGGTGTCTGGCTCAGCCCTCACCATGTACTCCAGAGACATTGTCTGTGGCTCTGATTTCCCTGCTGAGTTGCTTTGGTGGCTGAGTCAGCTCAGTCCCGAGCTTCTGGTTTTTTATCATCTATCTCATCCAGCCTGAAACAGCTTGGAAAGTTTGTCCCCGAGGAGAGGCTCAGCTGGAGGCAGATAAGCCCCTGGACCTCCTCCTCTCTGGCTCCGGTGACAAGAAGACAGGGAAAGAGCCTCCCCCATAGCTCCTGCTTCCCTGAACAGAATGAGACTGATGCTTCTGAGAAATCTCATTTCAAGTGTCAGCCACCCGCCCAGTCCTGCCCCGCAATCTCTCACCACTCAGCCTGGGTGATGACTCAGTGCGGGAAAGGAGGTCGTGGAGTGGGGGAAGAGACTGCTCTGCCCAGCAAGGCCAGCGCTTCAACTGCGGGGAACAAAAGCTGTCCATCCCTGGTGGGCATGTGGGGTTTCTTCTCCTGATCTGTGTATCCATTTTGTCCAGGCAGGAAGAAGGCACAGAAAGGGCTTACACTTGGGGACAGAACAAGCTGGGGGGAGTAGGGCAGACATCCTGTTCAAGCATCAGTTTCCTCTTCTATAAAATGGGGTGTGGTGTCTTAGGCTGGGTTTCCTAGAAGAAGATAGGGTTTTGGATGCATGTGATTGATTGAAGGTCCACCCTTCAGGAAACACCTGTAGGGGGACCAGGGAAGCCAGGACAAGGGAGAATTGCTGAGCAAGGATTTGGCCTCTGGGAACGTCTAGCCTTAGCCCGATCCACTCGGGACCGTAGAATTTATCATACCACAAAGTTGTTCCTTGCCTTGAAACAAGGGGACCAGCCTTTTGTGCCCCCTTGTCAGTCAGTCACTGCCTGTGGGATATCCCTGGAAGGATAAAACCCCCTGCCATGGCTCCTGGCAGCAGAGGGGCAATTCTCCAGCAAAGAGGGGCAGTTGTGAGCTATTAGCAGCTAACACTCACACAGTTGGAGAGTGGGCATACTGGCCTGGCTTAGGGAGCCTGGGGGGTGGGGCACAGGCGGCAATGATGACAGGGGTAAAACACCCGCCACCCAGGGCTTTTGTGAGTTCACATAAAAGACAGTGGGGAAATTACGACTTTTTAGTTGCCTGAAAAAGGGGATTGCCTTAGTTTGCCAAATCTGTTATCATGAACACCACCAACTGGTTATGGCTTAACATGAATTTATTGGCTTGCAGTTTTGAGGCTAGAAAGATATAGGCAAGGCTTGCTTTCTCCCTGGGTCTGTTGAGTTCTGGTGCCGGCTACGGGTGATCCTTGGGGTTCCTTGGCTTGTATCTCTGCCTCCAGTAACATGGCAACATTGTAAGGACCGCTCATAAGAACTACCCCAACCCAACTCCTTTCTTCCTGTTAGGACCTATGAAGCTATTCTTAGCCTTGTAGCAAGAGCCACAAACTGTATCAGAATAGGATACAGTCAGCAGCTGCGGTCAGAAGCTATTCGCATAATTTAGATAGCCACAAACTGCAGCTTTCCAGTTTTTAGTGCAGACTCGGTGGGGTAGTAGAATGAACTTAGTTGAACTTCAGCTCACTAGCACAGTAAATTCTCCACATGTGGGTGGGATTTAGATGCCGTTTCCTGTACATGTGTTGTATGAGCAAGCACGGTAATGCATGTAGGACTATAATGCATGTGCAAGATGCAACCCCTCCCTACCTGTCAATCTTGTAACCCAACCCCTTGAACTCCTCCCCTACACAAGCTCCTGTAGCATTACTACTTCTGCTGTCCAGAGAGGCAAATCCGAGACGTGCTCTCCTGACCTCCACCAGCTTAATAAAGTTCTTTCTCTTGTGTGATCAGCCTTGGTGTGGACTTTAATTCCCTGGGCCAGGCAAGAACTCAGGGAACTTGTGAGGGTCCCCTTCAGTGTCCTTTCCTTTTGTCCACTTTTCCAGTTCCTGATGACTTCCAGCTTCTACCTGTGGAAGTAGCTTCCAGTTTCTTCTCTTTATGAGGCCTCCAGTAATATGGACTAAGATCCACCTTCACTCAGTTGAGTCACACCTTAACTAAACAATAACATCTTCAAGAGGTCCTAGTTGTAATGGATTTAAAGGAGTATGGATTAAGATTAAGTACATGTCTATATTGGGGGACATAAGCCAATCACCACAGGTATCTAAAACCATAAACTTGTGTGCCCTGCCTATTACACATTCATTATTTTTAGGAACCAGGGAAGGGTGAAAATCCAAAGCCTATGCATCTAAGCAGGGGCAATATAAAAAAATACTTGACAACCAGATGCTGGCAGAGCAGCTGGGGCCTGAAGGCCTCCTTTAGTTCTTGGCTCATAGGAAAGTTTGGGGTTACCAAGGAAGGCAGTTGGGGTAGGGGTGAAGGGCCTTTTAGAGACTTTGGGCAGTGGCTACCTACCACCTGGTCTTATCAGTTTGCCACCTCATGCTGTCTTCCTTCTGCACGCCTGGAAGATGTTCTCATGCATACCTGTCCTGAGCCAGCCATGTGATTCAAGGAACCTCTGGTCGCCATCCCCACTCCTCCTGGAATTTCTCTATTATGTAAATCTCAGAATCTGGGGAGTGACTGCTGGTTATCTTTCCAGAAAGAGTAAGTTAGAAACATACCAGGATGTACACATCTCCTCCTAAAAACCCAATGTGCATCCTAGGAGGAAAGAACACTGGCTGTGATGTCAAACTGACCTTGGGTTCAAATCCAGCTCTGCCATTTGTTAGCTGTGTGACCTTGAGCAAATTGCCTCCCCTCTCTGAGCCTCAGAATCCCCTTTTGAGAAACCTCAAGCAAAAATGAATTATTTATTTATTTTAGAGACCTCAATATTTCTTCCATTTTTGCCTTTACAATTATTACCCTCAACTGGAATCCCCTCCACCACCAGCTCCCCCACCCCCCACCAAACTTTTAAATCTAATTTCCCAAATCTTTACCATCCTTCAAAGTCCATATCAAATTTAACACACTTTATCCTTT
>JAQZBX010047832.1:0-13955 GCA_029593785.1 Cabassous unicinctus | reverse complement strand
ATCACTCCCTCCTGAGGAGGAGAAATGCTGTCCTTGTTCCTGAAACAAGTATAACCTTTACCATACCAAGCTGAGAATGGTTAGACAGGAGCAGTCTTTGAGCTACAGCTGTGGGAAGGGAATTAAGTTGTATTGCACAGGAAGTATCAGTGCTTCATGTTTCAACCCATATTTGGGAAGAAAAGGATACAGCAAATCAATTTTTGGTTTATATTGCCATGAGGAAGTGACTATGCCCTCCCAAAAGGATATAAATTTCTCTCCCTTTCACTGCCAGGAGGCAAAGAAATTCCTATATAGGAAAACAACAGAGGGTGTTCAAACATGTAGAGAAAGAGGCAAAATTACATTTCTAAGCAAGCAGAGAAGTCTTCTATCATTGCACTGGACTCAAACATGCACCACCTAGATTCCCCTTCATGGAAGGACTTCTTGTCCCAGCGGCTGAGAGTGCAGTCAACAAAGTGCCATCCCAGCAGGCTATCAGCTGTCAGCCTCTTTGCGGATCATCTCAGCTACAGAGTCAGCTATAAACTATAGAGCATGGAAGGTAATGATATGAAGTTGAAAGTGGTTTCCAATCACACTAGCAGGAAATGAAAGTTCTGTCTGGATTAGAAAAGCTTGCTCCCTGCCTCCTTCTTGGGGTAGGAATAGGATGAACTAGAAACCCTAAATGGGTTTGGGGTCTTCCTAGAATACACCAGGCTAACTCAGGGATACCCCAAGAAAATAAAAATAGTGGTATGACATCTTGAAGGAGAGGAGAGGGGTGAGAAAGATGTTTCATTTTGTTAGAAAGGGACAGTTGGCTGGAAAAGAACTTTAATTGGGATGAGGAGGGCATAGAGAGGGTAGACCTTGCAGCAAAAAGCTGGTAGGGACCATAAACATCAGCAGATGTTGGAGCTCTACCAAAGAACAAATGAGTCCATTTCCAAGGACTTTTCGTCGAGTGGGTACAGACATGCACTTCAGAGGTGCCCAGCAGGGGTCCAGATGACGTCCCCTGGTACCATGAGCTCTCATGAGTGCCCCTCTGAACCAAGGCACCATCCTGGGGAAGAGTCAGGGAGAAGAAATTCTCCTGGAGAGAATCTCTTTAAAGAGATTCTCCTTGAGAGGAGAACATTGCCTGGATGGGAAGTTTGGATTTAAATGGCTTACATTTAAATCCTCTATTGACTATTTATATAAAAATGATTGCATTAGCTTGGACAAGACTATTATAAACCAGAAGTGGCAAGTTCAGGATCATCCCACTCACCATCAAGCAGCAAATAGGGACTAGGAGCAAATTATATTCTGCCATAGGAAAAAAGTCACATCTCTGCACAGCTGAGTTGTCACTGAAAAATATAAGCCACTTACATATCTTTGAAAGAAACATGAAATGCTTGATTCCACTGGACATGGTATCTGAAAATAGTCTACCACGGAAAGGACAAGGGACAACGTGCAGCACTTGCCTGTGGGGCACATAAGGCGTGCAAGAGCAAAGCACAGGCCCAGTGAGCTGACTCCTACACTGGTGTTCAGATGGCTCAATCCCCGTCTCACCCTTTCCACCAATACGTAATGCTACCTTGGGCTGCCTCTAATATTCTCTGCATCTCAATTTACCTTTAATAAAAATAACTTAAACCCAATGAGATTAATTATACAACATGTTGAGAAAAGGCTAAATGACAATAATCAGATGCAGGAAACCAAATCTTATTTCTACCACCCCCATTTCCCCACACCATACCTCGAATAACTCTGAGAGATTTCTGGAAGGGGGAATAGTTACTGGCAGAAGTCCAGAGAATCTGCAGATTACTTATGCAGAAGCTGAGTGGGACAGGGCTTGATACTTGAATTATGCAGTCTTCTGTTTATTCAAATTCATTACTCCCCACACATATTGTATGAGTTGTCATTTCTTGTTTACACACCACAGGGTGCATTGCTCAAATAAAGAGGGCAAAGTGATATGGTACACACAGAAAAGAGAGTGTTTACAATGAAAGTATGAGTGTGTACTAGTTAATTCAACACAGTCTAGCCACATTTTGGAAAGATGAGGTAATACGCATTGACAACGTCCATGGTGGAAAGGGGTTATTTCCTCCCGTTTGGACAGGCAGCACATTAACCATATTTCTAAACTGTCATTTGAAATTTTGCAGTTCCAGACTTTTGACCTCTCTCTGTCTCAATTTCCTTGTGTGCAAAATGGGTCCGATGAGCGCTTCCTGGCAGGACTGCCGAGAGGGAGAAATGGCACACGGCACAGAGAGCCCTGCTGGGCGAGTCTGGTACGCAGTCAGGGCTCTGTAAAGGCTCGTTCCCTCCCCCCTTGATTCCTGAGCACCAACGTGACCGCATCTCCTGGTTGCCCAGCCCTGGAGTGAGAATCGAAGCCTTTCCACGTTGCGTGAAACCTTTTCCCCGATCCTGTCAGACACGTATGACCTTGGCACAGCACAGGTGAATGTCCTGATGTGGAAGAGTGACAAGGCGTGGGAAGGGTGGGGAGGGGGCAGCAAGGCAGCAGTACGAAAACCTAAGGACTTTCTCCCTCGTTCCCGTACCTTTGGTTCCCATCTCGCAAACGCCCCATCCCCATCCCCTGTTCCGGTTACAGCATGTACAAATGTCTGCTCACTCTCTAAGGTCTCTGTGACATTTTCCTTGAGTCCCTCAGACAGGAAAACACAAAAAACTCTTTCCTTTTTGAAGATCCCAAGAATATCTTATATGTCATGTTCTCGTTGCTTATTTTAAGTCCGTCACATCCACCAGACTGTGAGCTCCTTGAAATTGAGCTATTGTTATTACAATATTAATAGCTAACACATTCTGGCTATTCCTGATCTACCAGGCAGATAGTTTTAATTGATATTATCTCATAAAATATTCACAGCAGCCATCTGTTTAGGTGACACCATGATCCGCTTTTATAGAGAAGTTAACGGAGGTGCAGGGAGAATATGTGAATCGAAGAACACAGAGTTATTAAGTGACAGAAAGGGGATTTGAGCCCAGGAAACTAAGCTGTTCGGAGCTCTGTGGTGGGGAGCCCCGTGTGATGCCCGGCGAGCAGCACTCCCTGCGTGGTTGGCTGTCTGCACGGAACTCTCTCTCTCCCTTTTTATTTTTTCATTGCAGAATCTGTATGCGTAAGTACTTTGTGTCTTTTCCAGCCTCAACCTTCCTCTTTTCCATCTGAAGTTCTTCAGAAACAGCTCCCACAGGGCACTAAAGCATATTCAATAAACTACACAAGGCAACGCTCTTTGAAAAGTACAATTACTGTGAGCTATGAGTTTTGTCCCATCTGCTACCCTCAGTTTATACTTTCATTATTTAATAATAATTGCTCTCCTTACTAGTTTATTCATGGTACATTTTCAACATCAGGGGAGAAAAAAAGATGATTTAGGGAAACAACTAACAGAGAAAAACAGATGTTCAATGTTTTGATTCCACTTATGCATTTTCAGTGGATTTAAGATTTGCTGAAAAGTCTTAGAAAATTGGTTTAAATTACTGATTCCTCGTGACGTAAGACGACAGCTTCATCAGACCCATGAGCACCGTCACTGACTTACACTGAATGCAAGTCTACAGGAACCCTGCACCGCCATTTAAACGCTCTATCCCACTTTGTCTTCACAACAGCTCTGTGAGGAACTATTAAGTCCATTTCACAAGGAGGAAACGGAAACGAAAAAGAGATGAATAGTTTACTTGAGACCACATTCAAGCAGCAGACCCAGGATTCAAACCCAGTTCTCGTTGACACAAGTCTCTGCTCTTTACTATGCAGTTTTGATTCCCAAAGTCTACACTACCTACCCATTTAACTCAGTCACATCTTCTGAAGGCTGGGGCTAACTGTAACATAGCTCCCAATCCATGTCACTTCCTCCTGAGAAGCATGCCTGTGGAGCTGTGCACTCCAGGAAAACATGTTCCTAAACAATCTATTCCTGTGGGTAGGAACCTATTGTAAGTAGGACTTTTGCTGAGGTTGCTTCAGTTAATGTGTGACCTAACTCATCAGGATGGGCCGTAATCCTGTTACTGGAGTACTTTATAAGCAGAATTAAATTCAGAACAAAAGAGAGGAAGCCAAAGAAAGCAAGAAGCTGAAGGTCAAGGGAACCTGAAAGAGAAGGGAGAGGCCAAGAAAGGCTGCCATGTGCATTGCCAAGTGATGAGGTGCCCAGGGCCAAGGATTGCCCTAGACCACCAGTCCTTGGGAGAAAGCATCCCCTTGAGACACTTTGATTGGACTTCTTCTAGCCTCAAGCCCATGAGCTAATAAATTCCCATTGTTTAAGCCAAACCAGTGCATGATCTTTGCTTTTGAGCAGCCAGGAAACGGAATCAACCCCTTGCCTTTAGGAACCCATGCACAAGGGGCACAGAGGTGCAAAGTAGGTCCACATCCCTGAGGGTGTTTCTCTTCTACTTTCCTGTTCTGGCCCTAATGCAGGAGGCACTAATACATATGTTGATTGGATGAATGAATGAACAGATGTATAATGAAACAGCAGCTCGAGCAGGCATGACGTTGATCCACACCCTTCTTTCCCAGAGGCTCCAGAGGTGCTGCCCAGGCATTCAATGTGGTCGAGGCTATCTTGACATGAGCTTGATGTGGGTTCCTTTCAGGACATTAAAGAATTCCTGGAGCCTATAGGTTACACACTTTTCTTTATATTTATAAATCCAAAATTTAGTCACAATGAGTTGAGAACTAAGTCTTTCTCTATTAGCTCTTACTGAAATGTGGAAAAACTTTCCAGGTTGCATCCTTGACTCTATTCAGTTCTGTAAAGTTAACTGGAATTAAATTAAGTGCCTGAGGCTGTATATCATCAAGGTCAATAACACTGGCATTGGACCCAGACTGCCTTAATTCTAATTTTTACAAGCTGTGCAATTTTAGCCAAGGCAGTCAACTTCTCTGTGCCTATTCCCTATACACAAGATGGGGAAAATAAAGTGCTTAATCATTGAGTTACTATAACGTGTTAATATACATAAAGGTAAGTATATAATCTACAAGAATAATCTAGTACAATTTCCAGGATCCAAGAAGCATTTGTTTCATACAAATTCTCTGGAATGCACTGGAATCTTCTTTCCTTATTGCTTGGACTTATAACAATCTTAACTAATGGGATAAATTAACAGCAATCCCCCATTGTCCAGCCACCTGGATTCTTCCTTTTCATTCACCGTGTTTTATTGTCAGAACTTCATCTCTAAAAACCCATTGCATACCCAGTTTCCCCAACACTCCCACCCCTTACCTCCATGCTTTGCCTGTTGAACTTTGGGGGAAAATTTCTCAGAATAAATGCAGTAAGAGAGGTGCTAAGGGCTTGGCCTTATTTAGGAGGTGAATAAAGGAAGTGCATGAGATCAGAACTTGTTAGAATATTTACTGAACTGGTGGCAAACATAGAGCACACTGGCTGCTTTCGTGAACTCATGCCTGCACAGGAAAGAGATGGAAGCTCTGTTTCTGCCTGGACCAGCCCCTCATGGAGAAGAGAGGACGATGCCCTCACTGCCTTTACTCCACAAACGGCTTTAGATGGCACTGCATGTTGAGGCTCTTAATTCAGCTCCAAAGGTTTTAAAGAGCTGACAGCATGTCTCAGTGTTTCAGGTTGTTGCAGATTTCCTTTTTCTGTGCTTTGAATAATATTGAGCATGGAGTTATACTAGCTAAATGCCATGTTTACTTTATATGCTTTGCCTTTGGGATCCAGACTGGTCCCTACAACAAATCCCCCAATTTTGACCCATTTATGTTTACATCTTCCTAGTTCCAGTTACTTTTGGTGCGTAACACACATTCCCAACCATTTGACTATGCTCCAGCATTCTGTGAGTCAGGAATTCAAAAAGTGGAGGAAACATGTCCTAGCAAAGCTAGGAGCACACAAGTGCCGCGAGTGACCTGTCACCTGGGGGCTGGGGTCCTTTAAGCCTCGGTGACTCATACATCTAATGGGCTGGGCTGGCTGCTGCCCGGCACCCCAGCTGGGCAATCTGCCGACTCCCACCTGTGATTTCTCAGTGGGCTGCGAGGGTGAATGCCCCCAGATAACTGGGCACAAGCTGTATTTTCTTCCGTGGTCTAGCCTCGGAGGTCACAGAGCATCACATTTGCTGTGTAGTCACAAGCCCACTGCATCCTTATCTTGAAGAGAGGGGTGTCAAAGTCCTGTTACAGGAAGATCATATGACATGGTCGTATTGCATTTCCTTCTTTGGAAAATGCAATCTGCCAGAACCCCTCTCAGATTCTAACTTGATCTAGTGTTCTTTCTCAGGCATAATCTTCTCATCCCCAGCCCCTCACAGATGAGCTCCTGCCCCTCCCTCTTCTGCACGCTGGCTTCCCACGTTTTTTCTCTCCTCCACTGCTACACCCTGGGTGCAGTTGCCCACCAGCTCGGCTTTGCTCATGATGATGATTCCACTCAGTGTCAGCTTTAGTATAACATAAATTTTAGATATATGTCCTTCATCTTTTTCTCTCCTCCAAGCAAGGAGCAAGTGCCCTTTGTTTTCTCTTTAATTATGACTAATTCCAGAAAGGATCCATATTCCTGCAATCCTGGGCATCTATGGATAAGTGGAGTTGAACGCATTGCCAGCCCTGTCTGTTGGGAGACAAGCTCTGGAAAGAGAATCATCAGTCAGCAGGTAGTCGAATTCAAGGCTGCTGATTATGAGGTACTAAAATGTCAAAACAATAGGGCTTCACTCAAATCCCACGTTAGCAGGAGTTTGTCTGGGTGAGTATAGAGAACTGGCAGAGGAATACGTATATTACAGACCTAATTGTTTAAAACATGCCACTATTTCAAGAGGGTCCCAAAAAATTCAAATGATGAGAGAAAACAGATGATAAATGCAGCAGACGGGGAAGAAAATGATGAAGCAGATGGTTTCAAAAATATAGTTTTACTTGATTGTTAAAGACTCTTAGAATATGTCAACAAGAAGAGAGAGGAAAGATAAAGTCTCCCACTTGCTCATTACCCAGAGGTAAACAGTGTGGGCATTTTAGTGAATTTACTTCTGGTAAATTTGTGTATATAGGAACACACATGTTTTTCACAGCTTAACAGAAATGAAATCCTATTATCCCTACAGCTGTTCATCCTTCTCTTTGTAGAGCATTATTTGATGGTAATTTTCCCAAGCCAGTGAACATTGTTTGAAAATCTCATTGTTAGTTACAGAACACTGTTGGATTGTATGAGCATACCAGAATTTATGTAATCACTTCCCTATTGTTGTATATGTAGGTTGTTTTCCATGTTTTCATATTTTCCCTGTTATAAATGACACTGTGAGGAGTAAGCGTCTGCATGCGCTGAGGTTTAGATATTCGCTAGCGTCTGTTTCCACTGCCAACCACGAGTGGCTTAGGGCATCCCTCCCCTATACTCTCGGATATTGTAATTTTTAAAAACCTAAGCAGTTGTGATAATTGAAGACTGTTTCCTGCTCTACACTCATTTGATTATTAATAAGGTGGTGCATTTTTATGTGTTTATTAGCGATTTAAGAGACTTCTTTAGAAATTATTCATAGCCTGTGCACATATACCTACTCATGTGTGATAATATTTGAAGCATGGCTTTATGTATCAATGAGGGCTCTTAAGTGCAAACAAAGCAAAGAAAAAGGGCTATGTTAAAAGGGATTTAAGATAGTTCAGAGTCTCTAGCTAGGCTTGAAAACTAGCCTTGAGACTAAGTGGCCAGGAAAAATGACCAACGCTTCCCTTTTCAACTGGTTCTGACAAAGAAATTATGCCCCTAAAGCAACTGCCGCAAAGGGAGAGAGCTCCTGTCCCTCTTGTCTTGTTTCACTATCTCGAGTCAAAGTCCAGCACTGTCAAAATCAGTTTACAGAGTCTGAGACAGTGGGAGGGAGGACGTCTTTGTCATCCACCAAATCCAGAGATGGAGATTTGTAGCTAAAACAAATGAGAAGCATCTGCTCCACTTTGCACTGGAGACCTGTTCTCTCTCTGCCCTCAGCCAGACACACAGTAATAAAATGAAACAGCCATCAGCGATGACGCGAGCTACTGGGGATCGCCCTAAGGGAAAGCCGTCTCCCAGTGATACCCGCCAAGACGAGGCCACCCATGCTCCTGGCATTAATTAGAAGGTCCTCGCGGCAGTGCCTGGAATTTTCCACAGAGCTGAGAGTGGCAACGTGCACTGGCTGAGACGTCCCCCCCCAAAGGGAAGCACACCGGCATGGACATGTCTCGAGACGGCGTCATTGGCGCCGCCAGGCTGCACGTTCTCAGCCACGCAGCCAGCAGGCCGGACGCGCACCGCGGAGAGCTCTCTCCCTCGCCATCTGAAGAGCGTGTAGCCTCTCCGTTTAGTCTGTTTCATGAGACAGGAGACCCACTCAGGTTTTTTCCTCTCCTTCCCTCACACTTATATCGTCTTACTCGCTGCTGCCCAGAAACCTTTCTGCAGCTGTGCTGATGGTGCTTCAGGGCCCCATCTCATCAAGTTAGGCTTTTCTTTACTCTGATACTAATTTCCTGGGTACCCACCATGTGTGCCTCCACTTGGACCTATTACAGGGCTTTCAAATGTGGGCTATTTGCCTAGCGTGTTATATCCTACCTGAAATTCGTGCTACTTGGACGATCCAAACGCTTCCAGCAAAGAACTAAAATCATGCTGGAGGCCTCCCATTCTCCCCTTCTCCCGCCTGCTCTCTGCCCCAGCAGCTGACCTTGCCATTGGCTGCGGGCTGGGCTTAGTCACTTGGGGAGCACCCAGGGGACCAGACGGCAGTGGAGGTGGAGCTGGTGCTCCTCGCAGCTTCCGGGGAGCAGCCCTTCCTGCCCTTCCAGCCTCGGGGTGTCAGGGCCCGGCTCCATCGTGCCGTCCTCCCGCCACCACCCCGACTGTACACCAAGTAATCGTCCACGAGCACAGCGCTGCTCAAAAAGATAAAGTCCCTTTTCATTTCATAGACCTTATCACCAGGTCTGCAAGGTACTTGGAAATGCATTTCTAAAAGGCGGCTTGATGGATAGACAGAGATGGATAGGAATGTGATAAAGCAAATATAACGAAATGGAAATGGTAGAATCTAGGTCGTATGCATATGGGCGTTCATTGTACAATTTCTTCAACAGTTTCTGAACAATTGAAAGTTTTCACAATAAAACATTGGAAAAAATCCTACCACCACTAATATGGAGGAGACTTTAAAAAAGCATAAGTGACTGTGACAATTCGGTGGACTACTACTGGAAGAGTGAAGCACCACGGCCAATGCAAGAAAGAGCCTTCCGAACCGAAGCGGTTGAAAGGGCTCTCCAAGCATTGCCCCCCGAAGCACGCAGCTGCCCCGCTAGATCTTCAGGCACTGACGGAACCAATGAGCCCCGATACTGTGCAGTCAGTACAGCTTTTGTCTGCATTTCTCATTTCTTTAGGAAAGATCCCCAAAAGTGAAATGACTAGGTCAAGGAGCAGGGGGAAGTTTGTCGTCTCCGCTCTCCTGAGTGATGCGTAGTGTGTGGCCCGCCTCACCACGGGCGGCGTGGACGGCTGCGCCTGCCCCGTGTCTGCCACGACTGCCGGCACTGCCAGCCCTCAGGGGCCCTCCCCTGACACACGCTTCTCAGGCCTGTGTGAGCTGTGGCTCATGTAAGAGGAAAGTGGACAGCAGGGGCTAAGGGCGCGGGCAGCAGCATTGCTCTAACAGAAAAGACTGCTTTGCAGAGCTACTTCCTAAAACAAAGAGGTTGAAAGACAAAGTCTCCTATTCTTCTTTAGAACGCTGGCGGCTGAGCGGGCAGCATTTTCAAATTCTCCCACGTCTGGGCACACTCGGGAGGCTTAGGAATGACTGTGCATGATAGTCTCCTCGACTGCTGCATTCTCAGACTTTACTATCACGTGAGTCTCCAGGACAGGGAAGTGGGGCAGGGGAAAGCACATCCAGAGACTGGGAGGGAAAGCTCGACAGCTTCACTGCAGTAGCGGAGCCTACCAGGCCACAGAGCTAGTCAAGAGCAGCAGCAGGAGTCCAGCGGGAATTTGGAGTTCACGGCACGTGGGAAGAACAGGTGTGCTCCCAAATGCCATGCGCTGCCAGGTCATTATCAGCGGCACGAGGGCCCCCTGGGGCAGCATGGCCACGTCAGTGTGCAGCGGGAGGTCCCAGGCCGCGCTCCCGCTGGGTCCCGGGGACAGTGACGGCGGCTCCAGCTCACCGTCTGCAGTGAGGGGCGTGGGCACTGGACCTGCGTGTCTGGGGGGTGGGGGGTGGGGCCATGTGCCACGTCTGAATTCTGTAATGCCACTTAGCTCTACTCGTGGGCACAGAGCAGCCCCTGCCAGGTCTCTCCCCATAGCTGCCAACAGGCTCTCTGGGCCTCCGACTCTCCCTCGGCCTTTCTGGGCTTTCTTCTCAGTTTCCCCAGAGCAAAGCCCAGGGCCTGGGAGAACTGGGTTCCTGGAGGGCAGGGTCTCCTGAACTCCGCCGAAGGCTCCTCTGTCCACTTCCTGCCTGCCGGCGTCTCCCCGGGCTTGAAGTCTGGATCTTCTCCATGCTAAGCTCAGAATGCGATTCTAGGAGCAGAGCCAGAGGGGCTTAAGCCTTGATCTGTACAAGGACTGAACTGCACCCCCAAAAGATATGCTGAGGTCCTAACCCCAGTGCCACAGAAAATGACCTTGTTTGGAAATAGGGCTGCTGCAGATGGAATTAGATTAAGGTGAAGTCATACTGGAGTCGGGCAAGCCAGGAGGCGACGGGGAGGAGGCCACTCGAGGGTGAAGAAGCAGAAATTGGGGTGAAGCCACTACAAGCCAGAGAATGCCGAGCACGTCGGCAAACGCCAAAGCTACGCGGCAGGGAAGGTTTTCCCTACAGATTTCAGATCACGCGTGGCCCTGCTGGCATCCTGAACCTCTACCCTCGAGCGCGTCAGACGACGAGTTCCTACTGTTTTAAGCCAGTTCATGGAATTTTCTTATTGCCCTAGGAAACTAAGGCAGGGAAATCCTTTTGGTCTAAAAGGCAAACAGAAGTTGCCCACTGACCCTTTGATTGCCTTATACCTTCCTTGATGCAAAAGTTTCCTCACAAGTGAAAAAGAGGAAATTATATGAATATATTCCAAAGCATTCCTGGTGCATCAACATTTCCTTGGCTGCCTCTTATCCCGGATTCCCATTCACAGTGGACAGTTCAGGTCCTGAACCATCTTGCTTTGATGCACTTGCTGTCTCCATTCTTTCCCACAGAGACTCGGAACTCAGAGTCCTAGGATTTAACAGCAGGCAAGCCATTATGGCACATAGACCAAACTTTACCAAAGGGAAGGAGAAATAGTGAAGAAGGATTTATGCCTCAAAAATAAAACAATTAAAAACTGTTTAAAATTGGACATAAGGCAAGTTTGTTCTTAAGTCTATTGGCCATCTGGCCACTCTTCACCCCAAACCATCTCCTTCCTACCTCCTTTTTCCTCCCACTATTTTCACTCTTAACCTTCCACCCTGAGTGCTCTAAGACGGTTCTCCTCAAACTCCAAGGTGCATGTGACTCCTCTGGGATGGTGTGAAAATGTAGATTCTGATTCTAAGTCTAGGGTGGGACCTGAGGCTCTGCACGTCTAATAAGCTACCAGCTGGCACCACTGTTCCATGTCCCGGGACCACATTTTGAGTAGCAAGCTCTTGGGAATTCCATATTTTTCTCTTTCTTTTATGCAGATCAGTTCTGTTTTTCCTGGTTCCAATTGCCAAGCTCCATTTCCAAACCTGCCTTCTTGCCTTTGCAAACTCGATTTTCTGCTGAACAAATGGACCTGCTATTCAGTACAGTCCACCCTCCCGGAGGACAGCGTCATCTCAAATGCTTCCCCTCTGGCATCGCTGCCACCATCTCTAGGTTACCTGTATATCACAGACAGAGGCTGCCAGGCCAGCTTTGCTCTGTGGCTCCTACCTTGTTCATTTTCCTTGCTTTCCTGTTGACTTTGTCTCATCCTGCTGCTCCCTATTCTATGGCGCTCAGTCCCATTTAAAAGAACTTTAGTTTTAAGCTGGATTCCCTCAAGCTGGCGGGATGTGAGGAAAAATGACAAGCACAGAGGCTAGTGCCTGTTGTTAAAAATAAGAAAGAAGAGAGGGAAAAATACCAAGCCAATGAGCTTTGAGTTTGCTGAGGAGGCTTCTAAATTTGGTCTGCTGTGAATTCAAACTGGGACACTAGAAACTTCGTATCTTGGCTACTTTCTTAGGTGATTAGTAATTTTACGTGCCTTAAAAAAAAGTCCTGAAGATTTGCACCCAACCACTATTTGGCTCTTCTGAACACAAGCACTTGAGAAATGCAAAATTGTTTAATCACTTCAAATTGCCTAAGCACAAACCAGGCCAAAAGCGTCAATTGCGCCTAAAATAAGATGCAGGTGCTCTGAAAAATCTACAAGCAGCCTGCTCATTTTAAATTACTCTTCACTCCAAGTCCCCATAGGGGAGGGAGGACCGAAGGAGGCATTTTCCATCACAGTCTTGCTAGTGGAATGGGAGTGGGGATAAAATATAGAGAGAGACACACCGTTCACCCACTCTCTGTCTCAGCTGTGCAGCAGAAGGCTGGAGAAGCACATGCATGTCCTAAGGGGAGGTCTTTGACTAATCCTTGTGGTAGATTGTACCAGAGGTCCCAGTTTTTCACCCTTCCTGAACCCATGCCTTTTGTCAAGTCACTTCGAAGGTCCCCTCTCTAAAGCTGCAGAGTGTGCTTCTTGGGCCCTCAGCTTTGGGTCCACCCGATGACTTGCAGAAGGGACAGAGCGTCAGCGTGAGCCCTGGCGTGAATCTTCTTGCTCTTGAGTCATTGCGTCACCGTGAGAAGACCAAGCCCTGGCTAGCACTCTTGCACCAGGAGGAGGGTGAGGGATTCGTGAACAGAGTGAGAATGAGGCCAGCCCAGATCGTCTGAGCCCCAGCCAACCCACAGGCACATGAGCTGAATGAACTTTTACTTTATGCCACTGGGTTTTTGCGGTTATTTGTTGTGCTATCTGTAGTAAGAGCAAACTGATCTACTATAAAACCCTGGCATTAAGAGCTTGGACTATCCCATTCTTGTTCTGTCCTTCGGTGTGAGTATGGATGCTACATCCCATTGTACATTACATTTGGAATACTCATGACCGGGATCCCTTAAAATTGGAGCGTCACTTTGATTGTTGCAGCCTGCACAATCCATCGTATCCATTTTTCTGAGCTTCAAAACACTTTAGTTTTTTTGGCCAAGATTCAGGAGTCCTCTCATTAACTTAATATAAATGAGTTCTTAAGATGGTGACTCTTCTTCAAAAAAGTAAAGGTTCCTAAGGATTCTTGATTTGGGTTATGACATGACAGGTGTACCTTCTCCCATGGGTCTATACCTAAAGGAACTGAAGACTTCCTGCTGTCATCCTGTGAGGCTGTTCATTGAATCAGAACTGAGTTCGGATTCAAACTCACTAGCTGTGTGGACTGGGATGAGTTGCTTTTCCTCTCTTAGCCTTAATGACCTGATCTGTAAAATGGGTCCTTATGGTGCCGTGAAGAGAGGTAAGGAATGTAGAACACGTGGTGCAATGCCTGACCTACATCAGCAGAAAGTGCTTCATACGCTCACTTCTCCCCACCTGCGTCTCCTTGTGCAAGGACCTGCTGTGGTTATGTGGAAGAATGGCCACAAGGAGCTAAACTGTAATTGTTCCGTCAGGATTTACTGAATTCCCGACCTGTGCCAGCACAGTGCTTGACCGGGGACCCAGAGTAAGACGTGGTCCCTGGCTTCAGTGAACTCAGTGTGCAGTGGAGGACTCACCCTCGTTCTGTTTTCACTCCCTCAGCAACCCCATCACAGCCCTT
>JAQZBX010047831.1:0-20584 GCA_029593785.1 Cabassous unicinctus | reverse complement strand
TATATATGTTTTTATTTTACCGGGAGGTCCTGGGGATCGAACCCAGGTCCCTCCATATGGCAGACGGACGCCCAACCATTTGAGCCACATCTGCCCCCCTGAAATATTTCTCATCCTTTGAAACTGAGGCATTACTTATTTTAGGCAACCTTTCTTCTTTCCCCTGAATTGGTTAGACACCCTATGCATATCTCCTCTACAGTGTATGATAATTATTTCTCTTTTTGTATGTCCCTCCCTCACCTCATACCCCCAAGCTTCTTAAGGGCAGGGACTGTGTCATCTTTTTTTTTTTTTTTTTTTAAGTGCCTTTAACTTTGTTTCTTTGGAACCTGGAACAGTGAATAATGTATAGTAGGCACTCAGTGTTTCTTAAGTAAATAATGAAATAATACTTTAAGACATAAAAAGTTTTGATGGGTTAAAGATGAAACTGGAAATGGACTACTTAAATTTCCATGATGCTTTTCAACAAATAAAATGAAAATTATTTAGTAAAATGAGAGGAAGTCAAGAATTTGCTTCATTTGAATGCCATGAAGTATTCGTTGGTGATTTGGGATAGGAGAGTGGGTGATGGAAGCCAAGTTGAAGGAAAAGAATCATTTGAGTCCTTTTTCGTTTGTTCTTTGGTACAGAGTTTACCCCTCAATCCCAAACCTTTCCTGAATGGATTAACAGGAAAACCTGTGATGGTGAAACTTAAGTGGGGAATGGAGTACAAGGGCTACCTTGTATCTGTAGATGGCTATATGAACATGCAGGTAAGCTAAAGAGTTACAAGGGTTATAAAATTATATTTATTTTTTTTGCACTTTACTCCTCAAAGGGTTTAGTGTGGGTTATAAAATACATAATTAAATTGACAAACATAAAGCAAAATTCTGGAATAAAGTCAAGCTAGAGAGGATGTTATAACTGTGATATACAAGGTACAAGGCGATATGGGATTAAACCAAAATTCAGTTGCAGATTTGATTCCTCATGGTTAAAGAGCTGAGACATTTGATTTCTGGTGCCATAGGGAAACACACTAGTTTGTTGGGGAAAGCTAGACTTTTCCTAGCACTTAGGTCTGAGAGAAATTCCCGGGTAAAACTCATATATTGTAAAGACACAACAAAGAAGTAATTGAATAAAAAACATTTTTTCAGGAGGAAGCAGACCAGCCAAAAGAGTTGATGGATGGACTGCATGTCTATTAAACTAGCTTCTGTAAATGTTTCAGCCAAGTTTTTTGATGAGAGAGTTTGAGGTTATATTTTCTAATGTGTCCTGAAGTGCAGGTATTTTTGTGACAAATAAATGACAGATGAATGTATTTTTAAAGTTACCTACCCAGGTAGTTGGGGGTTCTTGCAGAAAGCTAAAATTTTCCTTAATAAAAGCATTTACCACATGAAAATATGACATTCAGGTCCCTAAAGTTCTCATAGAACATGGTTTTGCCCTGGAAAATTCCCAAAGCAGGAATCATTTGCCAAGACCATAGAAAAATCTGAAATGTATACCAATTAAGAAAAAATACCCATTGACTATTTGGTCTGAGAAGTAATATAGGTTCCCAGTGAGCCTTCCAACATTAGTTACAAAACGTATCTGTGAGTATTTCCACCACATTGATATACTTCTGAGTTTGCTCACTCAGCAAATATTTATTGAGCACCCTCTGTGTCCCTGGCACTGCGAATACAGCAATGAACAAAACAATGTCCTTATGCTCAAGTAGTTTTTGTGTTAGTGGGGGAAGATGGTAATAGATGCTATGAAGAACAGCAGAAAAAGAGAATAGAGTGATAGAGTGTGCGATATTAGATAGGATAGCTAAGGAAAGCCAGAGGAAATACATTTTAGTAGAGACCAGAATTGACTGAGCAACTAATATGAGTGTCTGGGGGAACGGCAATCCCAATTTGAGAGAGCAGCAAGTGCAAAGATCCTGTGGCATGCTTGGCTTCTTCAAGGTACAGTAAGAAAGCCAGAGTGGCTCTTGAAGTGGAATGGCCCCCATTCCAAGTTACGTTGGAATGGGAGCCATTGTAAGGCCTTTTAAGCCATGTTAAGGCCTTGGGATTTTATTTAAAATCTGATCGCCTTTGGAGCATTATTGTATAATTAGAAACCAAAATTAAAAATAATGGTTTTGTTTTTAAAAATACTTGATCTTAATAGTTACATATGGAATAATTGTCTCTTGACAACCGTATATGTTTTGGACAAAACCATATCCTTTGGATATAGGAGGATACTTTTTCTTTGTGCTAAAAGAGGGAATAACATCCAGTAGCTGTATTTATTAAAATGTTTCAGATACTTTGTTTTTAATTAATATTCAGTCCTTTGGTTTGTTGACTAATATAAAAGTATTTGGTATTTTAACCACAGCTTTTGTATACCCATCTGGATACCTAATTATGATTTACGACATATTTATTTAATAAGTTCTGTCATCAGTATTAAGTGTGTTATACTGTTTTTCTCCTGTGCATTTATACTAACATATTTTCTTTTTATTTAAAGCTTGCAAATACAGAAGAATACATAGATGGGGCATTATCCGGACACCTGGGTGAAGTTTTAATAAGGTAACAAACAGCAATAATATATGTAAGAAGTTACTGGTGAGCATTAGAAATACCTGCTTGAATAAATGAATTAGTGCCTGAGTTTCCTAAATTTAAATTAAAAAAAAAAAAGTCACTATTAAATGAAATATTCTACAACTAAAAGTTTTTGAAATTGTTAAACTTGTCAAAAGTAAAATCTTAGGTATTTTGGAGCTATTCATCTATTTTTCTAGTGTTGATACTAAACTTCTAGTTCTTAGCTATGTATCTTTTTCAGTGGTCTTAGTTGCAGGAACTTGGTTTTGAATTTTAGATGGGTCTGGCTGCTATTACTGGTTTTTGTTACACTTGTTCTCTAGAAGTAGCTTCAAACCTCCAAATTCTAGTCATTATTCTCTTTAGAAAATCACGAAGTTATGCTATTTTTCACATGGTGAAAAATAAATGTCATGTGTTTTTAACAAACGTAAAAAAATATTTTTTTAAAAAGAGAAATGATGTGCTGTAAATTTGTAAATTTCAGTACAATGTTTTTGTACTGAAGAAAATCTAATATAGTAATTCATATTGTGTATGTTTCCAGTTGGAACAGCAAAATGTTTTTCTATTTACAGGTGTAATAATGTCCTTTATATCAGAGGAGTTGAAGAAGAGGAAGAAGATGGGGAAATGAGAGAATAGCATCTACCATGGTTTTTTTTTTTATATATATATATTTCTAGACAATAAAGATTTGTTTGTTTTTCAGCTTGACTTGTGAACTATGTTTATTTTTATATTTACATGCAAAGCTGAAATGTTGAAACATTTGAAAGATTATACACAGAACTAGTGCTTTAAAAGCCATCCAGCTACGTTTGAGTTGGTTTTCTTTTTTAAGTCCAATATTCTGTTTTCTCTATACTTTATTTATATGCTTTAGAAAATTTTATGAAGGTGAATTTCAGCCCTTTTCTTCTAATTATATATTAACTGAAACCTTTTAAAAGCAACTATTTGTTTTAAAGTTACTTCTGAGCCACTTTTATTTAACAATAGCTTTATTTATTCCCTCCCCCCCACCCAGATGGCTCCCTCATCTGTTTGCTCCCTGGGTTTTTTTGCTCATTGTTTGTGCTCATTGTCTGTCTGTTGTTTCTTGCTTGTTATGTTTTGTTTTTTTTTCTTTAGGAGGCACCAGGAACCAAACCCAGGAACTCCCATGTGGGAAGCAGGTGCTCAACTGCTTGAGCCACATCTGCTCCCTGCTCATTTGTGTTGGGTTTTTTTTTCCAAAGATTTATTTTATTTATTTCCACCCCACCCTCTCATTGTTTTGCGCTCACTGTCTGCTCTCTGTGTGATCTTCTGTGTCTGCTTGTGTTCTCTTTAGACTGCACCGGGAACTGATCCTGGGACCTTCTGGAGTGGGAGAGAGGCGCTCAATCTCTTGTGCCACCTCAGCTCCCTGGTGTGCTGCATCTCTTATTGTCTCTCCTCTGTGTCTCTTTTTGTTGCATCATCTTGCTGTGCCAGCTTTCTGCGCAGGTCAGCACTCCATATGGGCCAACTCTTTGCTCAGGCCAGCTCACCGTGCGGGCTAGCTTGCCTTTCATCAGAAGCCCCGGGAATCGAACTCTGGACCTCTTATATGGTCGACGGGAGCCCAATCGCTTGAGCCACATCCGTTTCCCTGCTTGTTTGTTTTTGCTCGATGTCTGCTTATTGACATCATTGTTTGCTCGTTGTTTGTTTGTCTTCTTTAAGAGGCACCAGGAACCGAACCTGGGTCCTCCCATGTGGGAGATGGGCGCCCAACTGTTTGAGCCACATCTGCTCCCCCTGAGCTACTTTTGACATTTATAAAGCAAAACATTTTCTTAGTTTATATATGCTGTATTATTTTATTTAGTAGCCAATAAACTATATGTTACTTATATCAGTATAAGCAAAGTAACACACATATTATAGCTAAAATTGAAATGTCACCTGAAAACTGAAATGATTGTGGAGATAGGACACAACAGAAATTGTAAATTGCCATTTAGGTTGAAAGCAAATGATTTATTTGTTTGCTTAAGAGAATTAAGTTTTCTGAATAGAATTTCTTAATATGAAATAAAAAGGTCTCACAGTTACATTCTGAGACCATAACCTAGCAGTTTTCACTTCAGTTTAAACCCTTCAGATATTTGAGAGTTGTACATCATTATTCCACAGTGATGCATTGTATGCTATGAACTTCCCAAAGACTGGTTGAGAAAAATGAGAAAATCATTTAAGATTTCATGTTAGAGAATGGCCGTTATTACTACACTTAAATGGTCATTCACCATATAGTTATATCACTCTACTCCCAATTCTATAACCTTTAGAATAAGGGCCAGTTTTCCTCAAATTGTTTAGGACATATATGGTGCAGAATATTGCCGTTACTGAAACCAAAATCTAGAATTGTGCCTCAGACATTATGGTAATAACATGTCTTACTACTTCAAGTAAAAAAATATTCATCCTCTTGTGCTTTTGTTGTATCATTGACTAAAAGTAAGTGGTGTTTGCTACTATGTGGAGGTTTTGAACGACAGACGAGCCGTCTTCCCAACTGAAACAAAAGAAAAACAAAAATTTAATATTCTTTAACATAACTTTTCTATTTAAGTATAAGTGAAATATTAATTGGTTTTCACAAAGATAATATGGTTTAAAATCTTAACCACAGTTGCAAAGGAATTGATAATCTAGAAAGTCCACCATGCTAGGCAGTTAAGTAACAAATTGAGCCCCCAAAGTATGGCAGAGAACCAAGCAGTTATAAGTGCCATAGCTAGGAAAACCTCCATGGTTGGAAAAGATGGCTTTCTTTTGTTGAGCACCAGACAACTGGCATTTAGAGAAAATTCAGAAAACCATGTAGTGTCTTCTTAGATAGTAGTACTCTTGACTATTGGAGGTGTTCCCACCAGGAAAGGCCTAGGGAACCAGTTCTAGATGCACACTTATTCTTTCTCTGGGGAATATACCCAATAATATCCTATTATTAAAATTATCGGTTAAATGTATGGCTTAGGATAAGATTTGATGGGTCATAACTGTGTTTTGTGATGGCTCTCCTAACCCAATAGGAAAATCATGGCCCACATGCACCCAGTGATTGCCTAATCCCAAATTCATTGCACAGGTAATCTTGCAATATAAAGTCCTGACTGCTGCTAAATCTGAAATGACATTTTGATTTCTTTAACTATCAGTCTTTACAATGTAGGGATTAGAAGACCCTTCCAATTAAGTGTAATTCTCTGCGTTCACTATCTCCAAAACATTGTTGATTGAGAAAGACAAGGTTCATAGCTACCATCTGTGAAAAAAATATATAAATAAATGCATGGAATATTTCCCAAAGGATGCAGACAAAACTGTTAATAGTGGTTCTCTCCAGGAGGGGAACTGACAGGGGAGGACTTGCTTTTCATTGAATATTCTTTTGTAGTCTTTGGACTATATTCTTGTATTATTCAGAAAAATTATTTCTTTAAAAAATTCTCTGGTTCCATGAACATAGAGCTAAAGAAAAAGAAGAGGAAAGTGGCTCTTTTTACTAAAAAGTGGGTATAATGGAGAAATACAGACCCAGTAATTTGAATCATTCTAAAAGTAAGGAGGAACCAGAGCCAAATTGTAGCTGTGAGCAAAAAAGATTATTTTACTGAAGAGTTCGATGTGGGTAAGTATTTTGTTTGTGTAGCACAGGAGCACTACACACATTGATGTAGCCAGGCCTATTAATAACAAAACACAAACCTTTTTCCTTGGTTGTGCAACTGCTCTTTCCAGAGCAGCTTTTAGCCTTTCCTCCTGGTGTTTTTGTTTTTCTTTCATTTTGTCATCACGCAACCTGTCATAAGAAGGAGAAAACATTCTTGTAATGAAACTATAAATCACAGAAAGTAAAAAAACCAAGTCATTACTATTTGTTCAATGAACTATCAGAATATTACAAGACCTCCTTTAAGGCTGAATGAAAATATCACTTCATCTATCATAACTATGGCTTTTGAATGTTCAGGTGAAATCTCAACAAATCCTGTTTGTTTTCAAGTAAGAAGAAATTTCACTATTTTGAAAAGAAAGAAAATCTGTCCAGATCTTGGTCTAAAATGAACACCTTGGTGAAATCTTCTCATTACTCTACTTACATTCCAACACTTTATAATTAGTTTGTACAGTGGTCACTTGAATGGACTTCCAGTTATTTTCTCCCTTTTTAAACCTTTTTATTGAAGTGTAACATACAGAGAAGTACACAAATCACCAGTGTATGGCTCAATGAATATCACAAAAGTGTACTTTCCACTTAATGAATGATATCCTCAAATTAAGACCAAGAAATGCTGTTTGTCTTGTTCTTAAGAAAGGAAAAACAAGAACCAGATTTTGAGTCAGATAAGCTTGGATTCAAATTCCAGGTCAATTGCTTTACTGACTGTGTAACCTCGGATATGTTTCTTCTCTCTGAGCCTCAGTTTCCTTCTGTGAAATAGGTAAGATTATTAATGTGCCTCTTTAAGGGTGTTGTGAGGGTGTTAACTCAGTGAGATAACCTATGCCAACTTCCAGTACAATGCCTGGCACAGAATAGGTACTCAATAACTGGTAGTTATTTTATGAACCTAGATAAAAAGGTTATATATTAGGGGATGGAAATAACATTGAGCATTTTCAGTGCAAAATTAGGGGCTATGTTAGGCTGCCTTCAAATCATGGGGGAAAAGAGTGATAATAATTGGAATTGGAATCATGTATCACTGCTGACAATAAGTTGTAATCACACTTTGATGAGAATATATTTGTTGCCGTAAATATATTTGTTGCCGTAAAATATGTGCAAGTGCCACTAGTATAATCAGTCATAGTGAGGTCCTCTTTTGGAAAGAGTAATCTTCCTTTTAGAAAAAAAATTTAAAGCTTGCTTTATAGTCAATAAAATCCCATGAGGATCACCTTATTATATACTTCATTTTTACGTGGGAAAAACAATATCCCCCGTGCACCAGTAATGTAGTAAGCAATAATGAAATATCAAACACTAATGGCTAATAGGTGAGTGCTTACTAGGTGCCAAGCATGCTAAAGTGCTTTACATGGATTAATATAATCCACAACTCTGAGATTATGATTATTACAGTCATTTTACAGATAAATGGAGACTTAGGTTTTGTGGCCTGCCTGAGGTCACAGAGTAGTAAGTAGTGGAACTTGAATTGAATCCATGCCCAAGTTCTTGGCCATAGTACCACTCTGCCTCCCAACATGTTTTTTCCTATACTATGAACATTGTCCCACCCATAAGCATTGCCTACATGCCATATTATACTGGGGATCATGGTATATTTATAATCATTGCTTCAAAGGTAGCATGTACATAAAAATCCTTATTTACCTCAGTGTGGAAATTTCTAACTCAGTGTATTCTCCTGAAAGGCCCTAAGCTAGGCAAGGACAACGGTTCCAGGGATGATAATCCTCATGGGGTTCTCTTGAGGAATAAATGAGTTAATGTGTAAGTATTATATAAGTTGACAGTTACTACTGTTGACTTTTAAAGAATCCCTTCACATATTGAGTTTCCCTGTAGTTTTCCTTCTTTCACATGATAGCTCTTCAGAAATTTCCATATAACTTGTGTTCACCCTGAAGATTCTCTTCCAGGCCAAACTTGACCCCCTCTATCATCCCATACTAGGTCCATTGCCTCTGGTGCTCTCTCAGTTCACCCAATTCTTTTGCTTTCTAACCATTGGCAATGAACATTTATTCATAGGAATTTTTGATTAATGTGTCTCCTACACTAAATAATAAGCCCTATGAGCAGGGCAAGGCTGTCTGGTTCCTCATCGCTATGTTCCTAACAGCACAGTCCTTGCCATATGATAGAGACTTGCTAAATGTTTGTGGAATCCAAGCAAAAACAAAGCTGCTTATCCCCTCAAGTTATTCACTATACTTATATCTTAAGACATTGACTGTACTTTTGCCGCCGTTCTTTTTGTTTCAGCTTCTCAATTGCCTCCACATTTTCTTTGGGAACTGATTCAATTAGATCACTCAATTCTGCCAGACGAGACTCCACTTTTACCAGTTTTTGTACTGGGTTGAGGCTGCCAACTTCAGCATCTCCAATGCAGACCTTGTACACTTGATTGATTTTTTTACTAAGAGAGTCTATCAGTTTTTCCTGAGATTGAGAAGAAAAGGAAGAGCAGAAAACATAACATTGCATTACTAATTGATGGTTCATTCATTAAATAGAAATTACCATTTTAGTAAATTATAATGAAAGCCTCTATGCTACTAAATGTTTCCTTTTTTAAAAGGAAAACAATATGACACAACAGTGAGGAAATGTAGCAGTGATATTTAATCTTTATCATAATTTATAGTCAGATCACTTCTATAGTAATACCCTGTATTATTTTAATATATTTCATTCTAAATGTAAAAAGTAGTCATGAGACAGAATATATCTTTTTGCTTGAGTTTTTTGTCCAATTCCTTAAGCATTCAAGTAGGGGCAATGTAAACATTTTAAAACCTTATTTGCTGCTCTGATGCATTTCCTTACAGCACAGTATGTGTGCCTGCCACCCTTTTTTTTTTTTTGAGCTTATGACTGTATTAAAACTGCTAAAGCTATAATCATCCTGTGTGGTACACATGCCTTACCTCCCCTTCTAGACTTTAAGCACCTGGTGGGCAGGAGCTACTTCTTATGCTTACACTTATACCTGCAACAATGCCTTGCATACAACTATGTACTTAATAAATGTTTGCTGAATAAATGCCTGCGTGCATTCTCCAGGGGGCAAAAAAACAAACACACACACACAAAAGTTTGAAGCAAATGGATTCCCAGGTTGGCCTACAAAAGTCTCTTAAGAAGTTTAATCCACTCTCTCTGTTGGGAAGCCATTGCAGTATTTCTAGTCATCCTCTCAGAGTGGAAAGCAGAGACTTAGGCCAAACCTTGCTGATCCCTGTACCTGGCCACTGCGCTGTTTTAAGCGTCCGTGCAGATCCTGGAGCTGGCAGGTAACAGAGTCCGGGACCGTAAGAATATTATCCTTTCTCGTCACTCTGGGCCCGTCATTCTCAGTTAAAAGTTGCTCAATAAACTTCTGGGCAAAGTAAAACGCTTTCCGGGTAACCTCCTGCCTCAATACCTGCTTCTGCTCAAGAAGATAAGAATCACCATAAAGCCAAGGACAAATAACAGTCTAAAGGTAGATGAGACTCCTAGAGCAGTGGGAAACCCTCTTAGAACCACGAGTTCCTGGCAAAGTCGCCAACACTTAGAAACAAAGATCTGGTATCAAGGGTTTACTTCCAGGAACCGTCTTCCCACCTCCCAGTTTAACAAGCTTTATGATGGTCCTATTTACCACCAAGCCTCTTTTTCTCCCTTTCTAATGTATTTCCCATTTATATTAAAAAACATTCCTTTTAGAAAACGTGGAAAAATGCCAAAAAAATGTAAAAGAAGAAAAGCCCTAATTACCATATAGCCCCCCCTTTTTTTCTCTGTCTCTTAAATAACACTGTATTAACTATATTTTTTAGAAAACTTGTAGAAATACAGAAAAATATAAAAGGAAACAAAAGTAACCCATCAATGGGGCTGAAATAGTGTATATTGGAAGGAAAAAACAATATTGCTACAACGTGAATCATTAAATAAAGCAGAAAAATATAATTTAAAAAAATATACAGGATACTGGTTTTGAGAAAAAGCAGCCTTGATATGAGAACAGTAGTTGATGGAAATTTTTGAAGGACACCTCTGAACATTTAGAAAGAACTTTAGAGATGGATGGCAGTGGTCTTTCAGGATGTCTTTTCTTTTTTTTTTTATTTTAATGTTCCCCCTGTCAGGAAAGAAAAAGACAAGAAGTGGTATTTTCTTAAGATAATAAGGTAAGACCAGGGCAAGAAATAGGAGAGGGATAGGGTTAAAGAAGATATTCATGTACAAATCATGAAAAAGAGATTGAGAGCCTGGCCCAACAGAGCCAAGGAAAGGGGGTTCAAGGCACAAATTACTGATGACGGGGACAAGTGAAGTGTCAGCCCGACCGCTGCCACCAGATGGCAGGCTCAGCCCAGAGCACCTCGAGGGAGGGCTGCCCAGTGAGGCTGCAGAGCGTCGGAGGCGGCGCTCCTGCTTCTGGATGGGACAGGATTACTGAAGACTAAATACCAGAATAAGAATTTTGGATCCCTTCCAACAGTGTTTTAGAAGGAATAATTGTCCGAAAACTGGAGAGAGGTAGAGGAGCCAGGGAAGGGAGAGATGTCTAGATGTCACGGGGTCCTTTCCAACTTAATCATTCTATAATTCTAATCCACAACACATTTTGCTGACTTGAAACAACTCTCCCAACTGAATTTGATCAGCGTCTTGTGCGAAAGGTCAATAAAACCAGAGATGAAAACGTTCTGCCAATTGAACAATGGAATCGCATACAGAAATGAAAATGAACAAACAATTGGCTACATAAAACAACATGGATGAATCTCACAAACGTGATGAGAGAGAAGCCAGACATCATTATATCAGTACATATTATATTTCATTAATAAAAAGTTCAAAAACAGGAAAACTGATTGATGGTGATAGAAGAGACTGGAAGGGAGCATGAAGTAGCTCTATTCCCCGAACTGAGGGGTAGTTTCATGGGTGGGTTCCCTTTGACGTAATTCCTTGAGATGTGCACTTGTGATATGTGTACTTTTCATTATTACATTATACTCAAATTTAAAATTTTATTTTAAAAGTAAAATATTAAATCAAAGAAAAAATGTTTTTAGGGGATTAAGTTAGGAGTGAGGAAATTTTAAGAGAAAAATATTTATTTTACAGTTACCATTGCTCCAAAGTAGGCTTGATAACATGAATATAAAAAAATAGGTACAAAGATGTTTATTTACTGATAAAAGATTATATTTTGCACATTTTAAAAAAAGATTTATTTATTTATTTATCCCCCCCTTGCTGCTTGTGCTTGCTGTGTCCATTCGCTGTGTGTTTCTTCCGTGTCTGCTTATGTCCCCCTTGCCGTGAGGTCCCGCTGCATCAGCCCACCGCGCCGCGCGGGCCGTCCTGTCCTCACAAGGAGGCCCCGGGAAGCGAACCCGAGGCCTCACACATGGTAAACAGGAGCTCTATCGATTGAGCCACACCCACTTCCCTGCACATTTTGATATCTGAAAGCATGGGGAAAGTGGAAAAATTCTAAGAACAAAATACTTATCCCCTTCCAATTTTCCTGCTCTACCTCCCCTTCCCCACCCCAGCATTTCACATCTCTAGGAGACTATGAATTATTGGCCCCCTTTCCTCAGAATACACAATATATGAATGACAAAATTACACTTGTGACCAAAATTTCATGGATAATCTTTTTTAAAGTAATTTTCAGATCAATTTTACCTCCCCTGCTTAGGGAATCTGGTTGGCTCAAAGTTTAAGAGGGTTGAAATCACCACTTTTTTCCCCCATAATTCTCCCAAACTTGGATGAAAGCGTGGGCAGGGAAGTTCTGCTTTAGTTGACATCTTGCATGTCAACCAGCTTCAGATTACTCAAAACAGCGATGAAGACCTGAAGGGTGGCTATCGTCTCACTTCTTGCTCAAGCAGTGCAGGACCCCATCCTCTCCTAACTTGGGGGCACTATACCACCCAGGAAATGTGGGCATGAAGGAGCCATAAACAGCTTCTTGTTTTTTGCAACTCTGCCCACGCATGGATATGGGAGGACACTTTTCTGATAGAGTTTCCCCAAATCTACCTCTGTTAGAATATCAAGTTCATAACCAGAAATGTGATATTAGCCCTGCATATTAGCTTTGGATTTTTATTTCACTTGAGGTTTGTACAAGGAAAACAATATTAGCTGGAGTTTGTTGTAGGTCTGAAAACTAATCTAATCATTCATTCAACAAACATTTATTGAGCACCTACTTTATGGGCACACTAAACTGGGCTTACTAGGAATGGTTAAGTCAACCCCTGGCCTTGAGGGGTTTTGATACCAGCTGGGAGAGACAAACATGAAATAAATGAGTATTCCAGTGTGCGTCAGAGGCATTCTGATAATGGGTTCGATCTGTGCAGGCCCAGAGAGGACAAAATCTATTACAAGCCCTATAGGCATATTTTTTATTCAGTGTTGATTCAGTACTTCCTCTGATAATTACTTGCTCCTTCCATTTCCACCAAAATGGTCACAGTAAATTAACTACTAGATATATATGCACTCTGATTTTTAAAACGCTTTTATAGGGGATAACCTCACTACTATACTTTGAATCATTAGAGCAATGTTTTAAGAGAATCTTTATTGATTCTATCATCTATCAATCTATATCTACCATCTATCTATTATCTCTATCTCTAAGTACCTAAAATCTACCTATTTTACTATCTTGTCTCTCTCTGTCTTGCTCTTTCAATTGACTATTCCTGACAAAACAATTCCAAGCTGGTTTTCCCCCTCTACAATCAATCTGGGACTTGGTTTGCTTTAACTGCCCCCATCCAAATGCTTAGTACACAGGGAATTCAATTTATTATGACGATGAACCAAAATAAAAGTATCTTAGGTAAAGAATGATTACCTGAGCTTCTGAATTAAATTCTCCAAAACTAAATAGCCTGGACCTTAGTTCCAATTCTGCTGCTTTTTCCTCTTCTCTCAAACAATTAGCCTTAAGCATTTCCTTGTGCTCCACAAGAGACGCTATGTTGGTATTTCTATTGCAAAAGAAGAAAGAGACCCTTGTGTGTAATTTGTGGTTTAGTGAAATAACCATTAGTCAGGAGCTTCAATTTTCTTTCCAGATCACGTGTTAACAGCCTATATCTTTGCAAACCAAATATGAATCCATGTTCATAAATATTGCCAAATCACATGCACCTATTCAAGTTAAAATGAGAAAAACAAATGCACAGATGCTGCTTTTAACTTCCCTCCGGAGCGTCTTCTTCCCCTTCCCTACTTTTGTGGTTCCCTTGTAGAGAGCTGCAGAGCTGAGGTGTTAGGAAGCCAACCTAACACAAGTGGTGTCATCTATTGTGTCACTTTTCTCAAACCTGGCTGATAATCAGGCTATCTGGGGAGTGAAGAGAAAAAAACAAAAAGAACCCTTGACATCCTTGCCTAGAGATGCTGATTCTTTAGAGATTGCGATATGATCTCCTAGAGATTCTGATATAAATTGTCTAGAGAGAGATCTTTTCCTGCCCGCATGCCTAACCTCCGTCCTGCAGATCATGTTGTCAGGAACGGGGACACCACATGCTGTGACGACTGGGAGGAGGGCAAGGAGAAAAAGGATATAGGAATGGTAATGCATGGCTGTGAGAGTCTCAACAAAGTAATGTGTTCTGAGGTTCCATGTATTGTGAACTTTTGTTTAAAAAGATTGCCATGTTATGGCCGGCCCAGAAAACTATTCCGAAAAAGATTCTATACATTTTTTTTAAATAATGGGAGGATGTAAAGATCGATTTTCTGCGGCTTGAGGTTATTTTTCAAAACTAAAAATATCATAACATTTTAGAACGGGAAGGGATTTTGTAAATCATCAAGGCGAGCCTCCCTCCCCTGACAGAAATAGCTGTGATAATTGACATGTGCGTGATAAAATGATACTTAATCATGAGAAAGAACTTTTTTGCCTAGGGTTATAGCCAAGGAAAATGCACTCATCAGCATTTCATCCAAAGCATGATTGGATTAAGGAAATGCCAGCTAGCCAGGTGAGAGGGTGAAAACTACATGGAACAAAAATTAAGACAGTAGGTGACATTTTAATTCTTTTTACTCTTTTATACTGTCTTCACTTTTGCTAGCTAGGAAAAAAAAATTAAATATACTTAAAACATTTTTTTTTAGCTAGGAAAATATTTTGACAACTGAAAGGAAGACAGAGATGAGAATTAAACTAAAGCCGGTCTATTCTATGAAAATAGAGCTTCTACCTTTTACACCTGACAATGTGAATTATTATTAATAAATATCCCTGCCTAAATTCCAGAGAGACCACAAGGAAGGAGTTGGAGCCATTCTCTGGTTAGAAATCACCTACTAGAATAAAGCTGCGTGTTTTGAATGACTTACATTTTGTCCTGTATAACTTTTTCTCTTTTATTTACATCTTCAAGATTTTCATCTACATCTTGGGAATATTGTACTAACGTAAGATTCTGCTCTTCCAGCTCTGTGAGAACTTGAAGTAACTCTTCTGGTTCTTTGAAATAAAGCTCTGGTTCCTAGCCAATCAACAATGAAAAATATAACGCACTTAAAATATTCTAATTATTTAGAAAAATACCAAGAAGTGAAAGAATACCATTCTGACTGTGAGTGTGGATAGCAAGGTGCAAAGGAGCCACACCCGTTTCCAGGTGGGAGCTCTCAGGAAGGGGGCACGCCGGGTACTGGGGGAAGACGGGAGGAATTAGAGAGGAGAGGAAGGAAAAAAAGAGTATGAGAAAAAGAGAAAGAAGAAGGGGGGTAGGGTACAAGAAGCAAGGGGCAGGAAAAAGAAGGGAAGGTGAGACTAAGAAGGGCAAGAAAAAGGAATAGAAGGGAAAAAAAAGAAAGCTAAGTCAAGTCATTTTCCCACCAGTTTTAATTATTTTATATTTTACAAAATTTGTAGACTAATATGTATTACTTAAAAACGTATTTTTCAGAAGAGACTTGGGGTAAGTTTTGCTGTAGATAATACTGGTTGGTGGTTATTAGTGCTTTTGGTTCCTTCTGAGTTTCTGTGGTTGTATGTACGGCGGGGTTAGCTCAGAGTCAATTTTGCAGTAATAAAGGGCTGTTTTGCTGGATGCCAAGTTATTTTACTCTCCTGCTATCCAACACATCCCAAAGCACAATAAAATAATAAAATTTTAAATGGCTATTTTTACAGGAAGAGAGTAAGGTAATATATATATCTCCTGAATTATTACCTTCAAATAGACATTTATTTTTCATAAAATGTCTGATGACATAGATGGGCTATATATACAGTTGGGGAACAGTACCAAAAGCACATTTCCTGAAAATATTTCTAGAATATTTAGACCAGAATTATTTTAATTTTGAAAGAAGAAATGAGCATGTATATATATTTCACCAAACACTATATTTAAATCAAGAAATATAATCTGGTTACCAAATCACAGTCTGTATCACCATCTAAAATAAATTCCAAACTGTCTTCTGAACTGTTACTTTCAGGGCCACTGTAAAAGGAAAAAGAAAATGTGTCAATGTCTGAGCCATTTTCTCTCAATAGATTTGCTTTCATCTCGAAATTGCCTTTGCAAACGACTCTAAAATAGCTCTTTTCAACAGCCTGTTAAGCCTTTGGGGGAATTGCTGATTGCAGGAACCAATGGGTTCCATGAGTATTCAAAAAAAAAAAACCAGATTACATCCCAGACAAAGCTGACATACTCAGTCCAGTGAGACCACAGGAAGGGCTATCCCATATGGCACCAATTATTTGAGATGCATCTATAAAGCAATGCAACTTTCAAAAAAAGAACTAAATGGCAATCCATGTTGCTATACCCATTTTGTCCCTTTTAATGCACAAAGGAACTAAACATGTATCCCAGTGCTCAAAACAAAGCTTGTACCACAGGCTTCTGAATATCCCTAAGTGAGATAATATTTGTCTTTTTAAGAGCAGATTTTGTTTCTTTTTAAAAATATCTTCCCATCAGTCTGAGGAAATGTTGGTTGGAGGAGATGGGCAATAAGGTACACCCTTAAGGAATAATAATAATAATAATAATAATAAACCACTTGGAAAGTGGTTCTAGAAAAAATCCTTTAAGAAGGAAAAATTGGAAACTGTTGGGATATTAAAGAAGCAGGGAGAGAGTAAGGTGACTTTTGGTGTGATCTAGGTAATTAACACTTTAAAGTGGAGGGTAGTGATGATAGAAAAGTGAGAAAATTGGTGTGTGTTGGGGGGGGTTGGTATCTGGAAAGACCAGGAAGAACAAAATCATGGGAACCCAGAATAGAAAGGCCTACTGGGGCCAACGGATGAGACAGAGATGACTTTGGCATTATGGAATAATGGAGTTAGCACTAACAGGAAGAAAAACTGGCTTAGGGATGAGATAAGAAAAAGACTATTTGCTTTGTTCATGTTAAGTTTAAGGGGACAGATAACTACCTGCTGCCCTCAGAGCAACTGAACATAAGGTGTGTGTGGGGTGAAAGTAGATGAAGATGTGGGAAGCATTTGCTGAGAAAGACTTTGACATTACTGTCCACCCTCTCTTCTCTTGGGGTCAGTGCCTTTACTTTCTAATCGATCTCCTCCCACCTCTCTGAAACAGCTACAACTAGCAATATATTTAATGGTGAAATCCTGAAAGGTTTTTTCTTAAGATCAGTAACAGGGCAAGGATGTCTGCTCCCACCACTTTTATTCAATATAGTACTTGGAGTATTCCCATTGCAATAAGATAAGAAAAGGGAATAAATGAGTTCAGTAACCTTGGATACAAGATAAAAATATAAACGTCAATTATAATTTCTATATACTGGCATTGAACACATGAACACAGAAATTAAAATTTTGATACCATTTGCAACTGTTCAAAATTAGAAGAAGAGAAATACTTAGATATAAATCTAATAAAACATCTACAGGATTTATATGCTGAAAATGACACAAGACTGATGAAAGAACCCAAAGAATATCTAAATAAGTGGAGAGATATACTGTGTTCATAGCTTGAAAGAGTCAACATATTAAAGATGTCAATTCTCCCCAAATTGATATACAGGTTTAATGCAATTCCTATCATAATCCCAGCAAGATTTTTTTTGTAGATATAGAGAAGAGTATAATTCTAAGATGTATATGGAAAGGCAAAGGAACTAGAATAGCTGACACGATTTTGTAAAAGAAGAATAAAATTAGATGAATCAGTCTACCTTATTTCAAGACTAATGGACACCGAAATCAAGTCTGTGTGGTATTAGTGGAGGGATAGGCACATAGATCGATGGATCAGAATAAGAAACCTAGAAATATGCTCATCTGATTTTTGACAAAGGGCAAAAGCAATTCAATGGAGGATTCTATTCCTAGGAAACTCTATCTAAGACAATAATAATGGAAGATTTCTTGGAGAAAGAGAGATTATTTTAATGAAGCTGAAGCAGAGTACGTATAAAGGTGGGAAATGAGCCTGAAAGGGAAGCATGGGACCAGTTCAGAAAGCCCAGAAAGGCAGCTAAGGACAGTGAACATTACTTACTGGATAATGGGAATCACTGAATGATGTAGTCAAGGTCAGGCTGTGAGAAGATGAATCTAGGTTAGAGACGACACTGGTTAGACCAAGTTTCTCCAACTGCAGTGTGCCTGCAAATTACCTGAGGATCTTGTTAAAATGCAGATTCTGCTCCTGTAGGTCTGGGGTGAAGCTTCAGAGTCTACATTTCTAACAAGCTCCAGGTGATGCTGCTGGTCAGAGGACCACACTTGAAACAGGCCACAATCCACCTATTTGCTTAGGGTTGGGTCTCAATGTGGTTACACATTAGAATCACCTGGGATCTTAAAACAAAAACAACAACAACAACAAAAAACAGACCTTGGAGGCCACCTTCACACAAGAGGAAGAGGAGGCCCCGGAGGAGGGACTGGACACGGGGTATTGTCAATATTTAATCAGACCACACATATTTAAACATGCCTGCATAGAAGCTAGTGGTCGTTGGTTCGGGAGGCACAGGGAAGTCTACTTTGACAATTCAATTTATTCAGGGAATTTTTGTTGAAAAATATGATCCAACAACAGAAGATTCCTACAGAAAACAAACTGAAATAGATTGCCAACAGTGTGTGCTTGAAATCCCGGATACAGCAGGGACAGAGAAATTTACAGCGATGAGGGATCTGTATATGAAGACTGGCCAAGAATTTGCACTAGTATATTCTATTACAGCTCAGCCTACATTTAATGACTTACAGGGCCCAAGGGAACAGATTTTACAGGTTAAGGACCCAGAAGATGTTCCGATGATTTTGGTTGGCAATAAATGTGACCTGGAAGATGAGTGAGTAGTTGGCAAAGAACAGGTTCAGAATTTAGCAAGACAGTGAGTGGTGCAACTGTGCCTTTTTAGAATCTTCTGCAAAGTTGAAGATCAATGTTGATATATTTTATGAAATATAAACATATTAATAGATATTTTATGAAATATAAATATATAAACAGAAAAACACCGTGGAAAGGGAGCCAAAAAGAAACCATGTCTGCTGCTCTAGACCCAGAATAAGCAGCTCTGAGCCAGATTAAGGAATGAAGAACTATTGCCTAATTGGAAAGTGCCAGCATTCCAGACTTCAAAAAATAAATCTGAAGAGGCTTCTCCTGTTTTATATATTATGTGAAGAATTTAGATCTTATATTGGTTTGCACAAGTTCCCTGGAGGAAAAAAAAAATTCCTCTGTGTATATCTCTTGGAAAATAAGGCAATAATATTTCTCCTTTGCAATAGCAGTTATAACAGATGTGAAATTAAATATATTTGACTCTAGTAAGATTATACAAAAGAGCATGGATGCATTTCAAATGTTAGATCTTGCTACTATAATCAAATGATTTCATATTGACCTTTTTACCATGATTCTTCCCTGTCAAGCACTAAAAAGGTGAACCACTACGCTTTATATCGGTAATGATATAGGTTATGAAATTTCCCCTCAACTCATTGCAGATAACTTTTTTGAGTCATTGGCTTCAATTTATATTTTTAAAATTATAAAATATCATTCTGTCATTATATTCTAATTAAAATTGTGCATAATGCTTTGGAAAAATGGGTCTTTTATAAGAAAAAAAAAAAAAAACAACCCTGCAATAACTGACTTCTATGGCTTTCTAAGCTAAAATATATACTAAACCAACTCTAATATTGCTTCTTGTGCTTTACTGTTAGATTAAATTACAGCTTTTATGGATGAGTAAAATTTAGTACATAAAAAACAAACGAACAAACAAACAGACCTTACACCCAGAGATTCTGATTTAATTGACCTGGAGTAGGACTTGGGCATCCATATAGCTTCTTGAAGCTCACTTGGTGTAGCCACGGCTGATAACTAGCGATTTATCAATATTGAGTATAAATGAGTTAACAATCCAATAAGGGAGGAAACAGAAACAACAACATGCATTCTGGACCTACTGCAGAGATTTTGAATGATGTGAAACTGCAAACACACAGGCCAGCAGAGTAGCTTAATAAACAACAGGGCAGTGGATTCTGAGAGGCAGGGACCCAAGATGCAGGGGACAGGCAGTTTCTGCAAATAGCACCTGCAGGCACTCATCCAAGAATGCAGAGGCCTGTGGGAGCTCAGCCCCTCAGGAGCACAGGGAAACAGCAATCACTGCCTCCAGTGTCTGTAACGAAGGGGTGTGTAAAGAAGGGCTGAAATACACGTTTCCTAAAAACCATTCACAGTTTCCAAGACAGGTAATCAAGTATGTACTGTACTTTGATGTGGTTGATTTCTTTTTCTCTGGACTAAGCTGCTTCCTGCGTTGCTTTCCTGTTCAAGATGTGCCGGTGAAGTCCATGTCATTGATGGTGGTGGTGAAAAGAAATAGCATACAATTAGAAATGGTCCTTGTCATTCTGTGCAAGATACTCATTTTTCTGCCTGGATATGCCCACTAATCTTTCTTCCTTATTAGAATGATAATCATATAGAAAATGGATCCCTTTTATAATCCTGAAATTGGGTTCCAAGCATAAGTACAAAATCAAAGGCCCTCTGTTTGGGGGGTGGGGGTATTGTCTGAAACACGGTACAACTCTTAAAAGGTCACAAATCGGGAACATATGTGATGAAATATGACTCATAGTCCTTTTTTATCCAATCATATATATTTGTAATCACAGATTTTTTTTTCTTTTCTTTCTTTTTTTTTTTTT
>JAQZBX010047830.1:0-20368 GCA_029593785.1 Cabassous unicinctus | reverse complement strand
AAAAAAATACCATTTACAATGCTAAATAAAGGATTCAAATAACTAGGAATAAATTTAATTAAAGATGCAAAGGACTTATGTACAGAAAACTACACAACACTGTTAAAGGAAATCAAAGAAGACTTAAATAAATGAAAGAATATTCACTGCTCATGGATAGGAAGACTAAACATCTTCAAGATGTCTATCCTACCCAAACTAATCTACAGATTTAATGCAATCCCAATAAAAATGAGCACTGTATTTTTAAGGAACTTGAAAAACTAACTACAAAATATATTTGGAAAAGTAAGAGGCTCCAAATTGCCAAATACCTATTGAAAAAGAAAAATGAAGCTCGAGGTATCACACTACCTGACTTTAAAACATACTACAAAGCTACAGTGCTCAAAACTGTATGGTACTGGAACAAGGGTAGATATACTGACCAATGGAACTGAATTGAGAGTTCTGATATGGATCCTTGCATGTATAGTCATCTGATATTCGACAAGGCCACCTTTCCCACTCATTTGGGAGAGAATGGCCTCTTTAACAAGTGGTGTTTGGAGAACTGGATATCCATATCCAAATGAATGAGAGAGGAACACCATCTCACACATTAGACAAAAATCAACTCAAGATGGATCAAAGATCTAAATATAAGAGCCAAGACCATAAAGACCTTGAAAGATAATGTAGGGAAGCATCTAAAGACCTTGTAATAGGAAATGGTTTCATGAACTTTATTCCCAAATCCTAATCAGCAAAAGAAAGGATAGATAAATGGGATCTCCTCAAAATTAAAAACTTCTGCATCTCAAAGGATGTTATCAAGAAAATAAAAAGGCAGCCTACCCAATGGGAGAAAATATTTGTCAGCCATATATCTGATAGTAGTCTAATATCCTGCATATATAAAGAAATCCTACACCTCGAAAATAAAAGGACAAACAACCCATTTAAAAAATGGGCAAGTGACCTAAAAAGACAATTCTCCAAGAAAGAAATACAAATGGCTAAAAAGCAAATGAAAAAAATGCTCAACATCACTAGCTATTAGGGAAATGCAAATCAAAACTACAATGAGATACAATCTTACCCCCATTAGAATGGCAGCTATTAAAAAAACAGCAGACTATAAGCGTTGGAGAGGATGTGGAGAAATGGGAACCCTCATCCACTGCTGGTGGGACTGTGAAATTGTCCAGCCACTGTGGAGGACAGTTTGGCAGTTCCTCAGAAAACTAACAATAGATCTTTTGTATGATCCAGTGACTCCACTGCTGGGTATATACCCAGAAGAATGGAAAGTAAAGACACAGACAGATATATGCACACCAATGTCCATAGCAACATTGTTCACTAGTGCCAAAAGTTGGAATCAACCCCGGTGACCATCAACAGATGAATGGATAAACATAATGTGGTACATACCTACAATGGAATATTACTCAGCTGTAAGAATGAATAAAGTGCTAACACATGGAATAACATGGATGAATCTTGAAAACCTTATGTTGAGTGAAGCAAGCCAGGCATTGAAGGATGAACAGTACATGATCTCACTGATTTGAATTGAGGAAAGTGAGCAGTGTCTGAGAACCATTTTCTGAAAGGTAGGTTAACAAGAGAAAGAAAGAGTAGAGAAGGTTGTGAGCCCTCACCCTTACTGACTTAATCTATGGCAAAGTAATAGAGTATAGTTACATATTGAAGGATAGGACAGGTGGTTATTGATATTACTGGGTTTGGTGGTGCCTGGTTGACAGGTGGGTAGATTAGGAAGGGCAGGTTTGAATACCCAGGATACTGGGGGAAGAGATGGGAGAGGGACCAGGTGAACACAGGATTTGTGGATATGAGGTTGGAAGTACAGGTGTGGGAATGCTTTTATGGCAATATGACAAGGTAGTGTCACTGGTTTAGAGTGTTGGTTGGGGGGGCATTCAGGATGGGGTGCATCTGGAGGAGGCTTCTTGGGAGTGTGTGAGTGTTCATCCTTTCATAATGTGTTGTGTCGGTGGGTGAAGATTCACATGGTGAGTGGGAAGGAGATGGACCCCCATCTTTAGGGAGGAACGATTTGCCCAGAAACAGACAGGTGGGCATCTCTTAAGAGCAAGGGTGGATCCTAATAGGGGAGGACAATCAGTGTGTCAAGACCTCTTGTTGCATGTAACTATGAATCTTGTAATCCAATGAGTCAAGAGTGGGGGATGTCATGTGCCTCACTGGGATGGGGAGGGAGGAAAAGAATAGATCAAACAGGGGGTATTTAGTAGTCAGAGGAAATGTTCTTCATTACTTTACAGTGATGGACACAGTACATGGTAAATATCATCAAAAATTATTAAATTGTACCATCTAAATTTTAAACTATACTGTAAACCATTGACAATGTTTAGTAGCTATGTTTCACTATCTGTATAACAGTTTTTTTGTGTTTTTTTTTTAAGATTTATTTATTTATTTATCCCCCCCTTGCTGCTTGTGTTTTACTGTGTCCATTCGCTGTGTGTTTCTTCCGTGTCTGCTTATCTCCCCCTTGCTGTGAGGTCCTGGTGCATCAGCCCACCGCACCGCACAGGCCGGCCTGCTCTCACAAGGAGGCCCCGGGAAGCGGGGTGAGCCACACCCGCTTCCCTGTATAACAGTTATAACAATGCTACCATCCAGACACAAAAAGGTTTTAATATGGGGTGAGGAAAGGGGGAGGAGGTTGAGTATATGAGAGTCTCTAGTATTCTGTGTGTGACTTTGCTGTGACCTAAAACTTCTTTGAAAATTAAATGAAAATTTGGGAGACACTGGGGACTGAGAGAGGGAAGGTGCCATGGTACATACTGGACACCTGATAATGCTGTGATAAAAGGAAAAATGTTTAAAAGAATTTTTTTTAAATTCTTTTTTGTTTTTTCCCATTTTTTGAATATCCCAATCCTTTAATTTTATCTTGTTTTTAGTGGTTATCTTTTAAGTTTCCATGTATTTTATCTCTTACATTTAAACATCATTATTATTTCATTTTCCTATTAATTTTATTTGGCTATTATATGGGCTTCATCTTTTAGGAAGATTTGGATCACAGAAGGTTTACAATGGGGGTGGGAGATGATTATTGGTAGTGGGTGTCAGTGATGGGGTTTCCTGGGAGGAAGTTCACCTGAATATATATAAAAGATATATAAAATTGTTCAAATGACCAAAGGGTGGAGCATGGTCATAGTGGGTGGAGAATCACTCAATAAACGAGAGAATAATGAATTCCTAGGTTGGAGAGCTCTGCCACATTCTCCAAGGGAGTAGCAACAGTCCCCCAAGTGCAGGGGCAGTGTCTGGCAAAGGAGGACGTTCCACTAATGGGTTCTTGTTATTGATGACTAGCCCTACGAGTCTTTCCTCTTGTAATTGAAACTTAGCCTACTGTTATGGGCAGCCTAAGTGCTGCCCTCTGAGAGCCTCCTTGTTGCTCAAATGAGGCCTCTCTCTAAGCCAAACTCAGCATATGAATGCATTACCTTCCTCCCAGCATGGGACATAACTCCTGGGAATGAGCCTCCCTGGCAATGAGGGATTAATACCAAGTGCCAACTGGCAAATCAACTGGAAAAAGACCTTGAATAAAAGGGGGAAAAGGTAAAGACAAATGAGTTCATATGGCTAAGAGGCTTCAAAGAGTGTCGGGAGGTCATTCCAGATGTATTCTTATGCACACCTCAGTAGGATCTCATAGAACACAAAAGTGGATATCACTCCAAACAGAGGAGATCCTGAGGCCTCTGGAGATACCCAGGTCCTATGTAAGGGGGGATAGCTCCTGACATTGATGCCTTATCAGTGGGCTATACTTTGGAATCTGTGCTCCTGAGAGTGACAGAGTTGGACTCAAGTAAGTCCTCCCTGCACATGGTCCATCAGTGCCTTCTGTTCAAACCTATATGTGGTGCTGGAGTTTGTAGGTGTACTTCCAGATAGTGGAGCCTTTGGCCTGCCCATGTGCCAGCTGTGCCTGGAATCTTGGTGGAACTGCACCTCCTACTCTACAGCTCAATGGACTCACCGAAGACATCTGGCGAGGAGAGGATGATGGACAACCACCATCCCAGGGAATGGAGAGAGTCTGCAGCTACAGGCAGGATAATCCCATCCATCTTATCCATGAGATATAAGCCCCCTCTCACTTGAAGGTTGAGTGAACATCACCATCCCAAACTCCTCAGGATTGGTGGAAGAGCTATGGACTAGAGTGGACTTACTGGTATTCTCTTGTAGACATATTGTGATTCAAGCATTGAATGTGGAGGCACTGGTCACTGGATGCTTTGGGGGCAGGGAGAGTGAAAAGCAGTTGAGGACAAGGGTAATTATCCTGAGTGACATTCCGACAACAGATATAGGCCATTTTAAATCAGCATATAACATGCAGAACTGTGTGGGAGAGAGTGTGGTCTACAATGTGAACTATGGTCCATGCTTAGTAGCAAAGCCCCAGGATGTGTATATCCATTGCAGGTGATGTGCCACACTAATGAATGAAGTTTATGTGGGAGGTTGTGGGAGGTGTGTGAGGGGGAACAAGGGAATCCCTATAATTTTTGTGTAACATTTATGTAATCTATGTATCTTTTAAAATATTAAAAAAAAAACTGGTGGTAAGAAGAAGATAATCTTGATATTATTGGAAATCGTAGGTTTTCATAAAATAATGGAGAAAAGTAGTTTTTTTTTATACTGCTAACATAAAATACCTGTTAAATAATGTAGTCATGGTAAAGGTGTAAAAGTGAAATGTAAAATAATGAAGTGGTTAAGTTCACTTGATATGTTTTAAGTTAAATGGAAAGTATTTAAAAGAGTTATAAAATTAAAAGGAATTACTTAATCCTTTGTTAAAAAAAAAATAAATAAATAAAGAGCTAAAATTGAAGACCTAACTGCACACCTAGAGGAATTAGGAAAAAAAACAACTAACCAACCCTAAAGGAAGCAGAAAGCAGGAAATAATGATAAGAGCAGAACTAAATGAAATAGAAAAGGAAAAAGCACTAAAAAACAAACCAAACAAAACTTGTTTCTTCCAGAAGATAAATAAAATGGACAAACCCCTAGCTAGACTAAAAAGGAAAAAACGATGCAAATACACAAAATAAGAAATGAGGAAGGGTATAACACCATTGACCCCACAGGCATAAAGAGTATCATAAGATGATACTTTGAAGAAGTATATGCCAAGAAGAATCAACATCCCCTCCACATGTGAGATTTTAAAACCATAGACACATGTTCAATTACTGTGATCCTTTATATGGTTATAAATTATTGTAATGTGTAAGAATTTTTGTTCACTATCAAAACCTTTTCTTCCTTCTACTCGCCCTTGTCTCTGATAAATTCTGGCCATATTTACACCTGAGTCCATTAGACCACTGGCTCCTAAGTGCTACTGTGCTAATAAATCACCTATCAATCCAGTAAAATACAAATTTCTATTCAGCAGGTGTGAGATGGGTTCCTAGAGTCTGACTTTCTGGTGAGGACACAGTTCAGGCTGACAGTCAACCGAAAGGAATAAATAAGTGAAGTAAAAGAGATGCTAATTTTTTTTTCAATTTTTTTATCCACACCTCACAGGACTATGATTAAGGATTCCAGAGCTATTATAGGAGGTCAATGACATTGTTAAGAATTCTATCTTCTTTAGTCTACTCAACATGGGTTTTCATCTTCATGGTCAAAGACCAGCTTCTGCACCTCCAAAAACTTAATCCACATCTTAATGAGAAAGACTGGGAACAGATTTAGGGATGTAGGACATAGAGAAGTAATGGGTTGGTCTTTTTCAAAATTCCTTTTTGTGAAGTATAACATCTAGCTGGAAAAGTGCCATATGATAAGCTCAATGAATTTTCAAAAAGCATAAAAACAAAAATGATATAGTCCATGTGTAGTAGGTTGATATTATTTATGAATTCCAAAAATAGATATTGTATTATGTTTGTAACCTTGTCTGACTGAGGTTTAATTTTTAGTTGATTAAATTATGATTAGGGCTTTGATTGGGCCATGTAAATAGGGCATTGAGTGAGCCCTCACCCCTTGGTGGGTGGGGACTCACAGAGAAAAGACATGACAAAGGACAGAGTTGAGTGTTTTTGAACTGGAGCCCTGGGAAGTAATCACATGAGAAGAACACAGAGAAGCAGATATGTGAGGAAACAGAGAAGGCTCCAGTAGACACAGCAAAGTTCCTGGGAAGAGGTATGAGCTGTTTGTATGATAGTTTTCAGCTGCAGAGACCAGAGCCCTACACAGAGAGAAAGGATCCCACAGAGAGAGACAAGATTATGCCAGCCTAAGCTGATATTGGAAAAAGCTAGGACCACAGAGCCTTTAGAAGAAGAGGAAGGCTGAACCCTCAAAGACATTGCCCACCATCTTGCATCAACATGAGGCAACAGACTTTGGTGAGGGAAGTAACTTATGCTTAATTATCTTGTGACTGTTTGCTTCTACCCGAAATAAATACACTTTGTAAAAGCCAACCGAGTTCTGGTATTTTGCATCAGCACCCCTTTGGCTGACTAGTATTAGTCATGTAACCAGAACCCAGACCAAAAACAGAGCATGGCCAGCCATGGAGGATCTCTTTGTCAAATTACTGTCATCGCTTTCATGATTAGGCAAAATGAAATTCAGAATAATAACACCAGGAGTTATATTTTCCTTTCAGACATTTATTTAAATGAACTCATACAATGTATATTCTTATTTGTAAGGCTTATTTACTGATTATTGCTTTTGTAATTCTCTATTTTTTCTGCTTTTAAATGAAAAATATACATGTTTTCCTAATAACTCATACAGCAGAGTGCAGATTATATCTCTGTGGCCAAATATGTGCCTATGGTATGGTAGACTTAATAATGTGCTTCCACCAATGCCCGTGTTATAATCCCAGAAGCCTCTGAATATGTTATCTTACATGACATAGGAGAACTAAGTTAGGAGATGGACCTAAATTAATCAGTTGACCCATCAATAGGGAAATGATCCTGGATAATTTTGACTAAGGCAAAATGTGAAAGAGGAAGCAGAGAAGTGACTGTCAGTATGACGCCATGTGAAAACACTCCATGGTCATGGGCGGTTTTGAAAATGGAAGAGGGTCATGAATTTTGGAATATGGGAACCCCCTAAGAAGCTGAAAAATGTGGTAAAAAGTAGATATATCTTGGAGTATCCCGAAAAGAACATAGCCCTGAAGACATCATGGTTTTTGAAAAGGTAAGGATCATTTTGGAATTTGGACTTCAGGATTGAAAGTTGACAAGTTCATGTTGTTTTATCCACAAAGTTTGTGGAAATTCATTATTTCAGTAATAAGAACTAATTCCCATGGTAACCCCTGAGTTCCTGCCCTGGCTGTGAGATTGATGATTAAGCTAAGCATATTGCCAATGCCCCCAAAATTAGTGTCCACCATTTAACAAAATATGCAGGTATGTGAAACTTAGCCAGGTTTCCCAAAAAGTGTAATTTGGGATGATACTTTTAAAAAGTGGAATAATGAGGGAATATTTTCCCACACATTAAGAAAGTATGTGTTGAAACATTGCTGATCAAAGCCCTGAAAAATTGGTTTACATCTGAATAGATATATCATATGTTGTATTTATTTATCTATTTCTCTTTTTTGTTATTCTTACCAATAATTTTCTTTCCTGTACTGTCTTCCAACACTCTCTCTCCTGGTTTGTCCTTTCAAACTTAAGTACTCTCTTTAGTAATTCTCGAAGGGCAGGTTTCTTGTTGATATACTCTCTTGATTTCTATTTATCTGTGAGTATTTTGAACTCACCCTCATTTTTGAATGTCAGCTTTGTTGGTTATAAAATTCTTGCCTGGCCCTTTTTTTTTAGCACCTTAACTATATCATACCACTGTCTTCTGGCCTCCATGGTTTCAGATGAGGAATCAGCACTTAATCTTATTGAGCTTCCCTTGTATATGATCGATCTCTGTTCTCTTGCTGCGTTCAGTATACTCTCTTTGTCTTGAACCTTGGACAATTTGATAAATATATGTCTTGGGGTAGATTTTTAGGATTTATAATGTTGGGGGTGCACTGCACTTCCTGGGCATGTATGTCCCTGTTCCTCAAAAGCATTTGGAAATATTCAGCTATCATTTCCTTTAATACTCCTACTGCCCATTTTCCCTTCTTTTCTCCCTCTGGGATGCCTATAATCTTTATGTTTTTGCCTTTCATGTTGTCATTTAAAACCTCAATTTCCTGCTGGATTTCTTCTATCTTTTTATCTATCTATTCTACGATCTGTCTGATTTCAGATATTCTGTGTTCAACATCAGTAATTATTTCATCTGCCTCTTCAAATCTGCTGTTATGTGCTTCCGGGGTATTTTTGATTTCTTGCATTGTGCCATTTTACCACCATCAGATCGATTATTTTTAAATGTATGTTTACAATTTCTTCAGAATGTTCACCCTGTGTCTTCTTCATATACTTAATTTCTTCCTTCACTTCATTAAGTTGATTCATGATATTTGTTTGGACATCCTTGATTAGTTGTTCCACATTCTGCATTTCTTCCTGTTTTTTTGTTCATTCATTAGATTGGGCCATGTCTTCCTGTTTCTTAGTATGGCTTGTAATAGTTTGTTGATGTGTAGGCATCTGTTTATCTTGATTGATTTGTTCAATTGGTTAGCTTCTCTTTCTACTCTATGGTTGTATTTTGTAGTTTATTTTGTGTGTGTGATAAGATTTCCCTTTGACACTTTGTTCCTCTTATTCCATTTTGTTGTTGTCTATGTTCCATTGAAAAAGAAAATTAGGACCATAGAAAAGGAAAGAGATAAGAAGAGAAAAAGAACAATAGTAATAATATTGAAAAGGTAGAAGAGGAACCACACAAGATCTAAAAAAATAAATAATTAACATGAATAAAAACTCATTAGAAGTACAGGGGAATAAGAATAAAATTGGAATAGAATTAATGAAATGAGGAATAAAATAGAGAAAAATATATAAAAAGAATTAAAAGGCTGGGATTAAGAGAAAAGAAGGGAAAAATGAAAAAAGTAAAAAAGAAAGAAAAGAGAAATAAAAAAAAAACAAAATTTAAGACCAAACAAAATGAGGTGGAATGTAAGAAAAACAACAGAAAACAGAAGGTAGAAAAATGAAGGAAAGAAAAGATATAACATAGGTAGAAAATGTGGGAACGCTCTGATCTTTACATCTAAGAAATAGTTTGGATGCCTGTTTCTCTGCCCACACAGAGAAACCACCAATATCAATTCCTGCCATAAACAGGAACATTCTTGCTTTTGCTTTGTTAATCAGTTGCTTAGGACCTTTTTCCTCTCCATTATCTCCTCTATAAATCACTGGATGTTTCTGTAATCTTACTGCTCTATCACCAGCTTGGGATTCTTGTGAAGTTATTTATGACCCCTCATGTTTGCTATGCCTATCTGAGCCCCTCATGTGAAAAAGAGAATAAAAACTGTGTTGGGTATCAGCTAAGGGGGATAGCTTCTTGAGCTGTTCTGCCCCTCATGTCTCTCAACCTTCATGTTCAGAGTAATTCTTTGTGTCATCACAGACTCTGCAGGACAGATCCCTGCAAGTGGTGACCCTGACGTGATTCAAGCAAGTGGCACAATTGGCACATTTAGGAGTGGCTACACTTGTCTGGACTGAAACTGAAACTAATCATCCCAAGGTAAGGGAAAAGGAATGCCTGCTGGAGAAAGTTGCCAAGGTGTCTAGTTGTTCAGTGAGGGGGAATTTTTAAAATCCTTTTGGGAACAGGATTTTCCAAAGAACAGAATATTTTTGTGAAAGCATTCCAATAACACTTAAAGCAGCTGATCGCACAGTTCAAGAAGGCCAACTGCTCTCCCTATTACAAACAATTCAAAATTATTGTCCTTGGTTATCTGAAAGAGGAGCCTTAGATTTGGAGCAACGGGAACAGGTAGGAAAAATTTTAAAAGAAAATATGAGCAAGGAGAAAAAATTCTCCCTTCTACCCTAATAACCTAGAGTTTGGAAAAAACAGCCCTCTGTCCACTATATATGTCCTCTCACCCTGCAGATCCCCCAGAGGAGCTCTCAGTTAAAGACTCTGTATCCCTCAAAAAGGAAGAAACACCTTTTTCACCTCCACCTCCCCCATGAATTATGGGGCTGAGATTTGCTTCCAAAGGACTGTTTTTAGTATTGAATGCTACTAAGTATTTAAAATGAGGGAAGTTAATTTGCCTATAATCAAATTGAATCATTATGTTGACAAGTTTTTTTAGGGTTGATGATAATTGTATGTTGTAAGAAGTTTTCTTATAGACAGTTTCCAAAACCATTTTGGTAACTTATGTATGTAGGGAGTATAGAAAGTGTTTTTATTATTAAGAAAAAAGAAAGTAATTTTGTCTTAAAGATAAAATGAGTGGTTATTAAGAAAGAGTAAAATGTACGGCAAAACCTGAATGAATACAGAAAGTACAGAAGGTGCATGGAAAAGGAATTTTTGTGGTCAAAGTTAAGTAAGATTTGATGGGTCTATCTATGAAAATTTAAAAGCTTTAATATTAAATAGTATACTGAAGCAAAGTTAAAATTTTGCTTTTTCTCTAAGTTTCTCAAGTCATTAGTCTGTTTTAGTAGAAGTTTGCAATGAGTTTTTCTCCTGAATAATCAGCATACAAAGAAGAAAGTCTGTTTTATCAAAATAACTCCTTATACTTTAACCACATCGTTTTCATAGTTGTTTGAAAAATTAAAGCTAGTATTATCACTTTTAGAAGAACATAATGTTCTAAACTGATTTATCAAAGTCAAATCCTGAAAAGTATCTTTTTATTTCAAATTATTGCAAAAGATTTATTCTTTCACTTTGAAAAAAAGTAAAATAATAAATTAGGTAAGCAAATTTAATATGTTATAGTTTAAATAAAAATTGTTTAAAATTAATATAAAATTAAAAGGGATTCTTTAATCCTCTGTTAATTAAAGTTGCATGAGTAAAAGCTTTATATAAATACTTAAAGAATGTATAAAATTCCTAAAATTTTAGGTTTATGTATCACAGAAACAACCTCTCCACCTAGAAATGAAGAGGTGAGTGCTTTAACTCGTGTTCATCTGATTGACCCCACTTCTGCTAAAGAAACAGCTTTATGGCTGCAGAATGAGTGTAGCCACTGGGGACTGCCAGGGGTGGTGCATAACAATAAATTATGCTAAATTAAAGTAACACCTGTCAGTATGCAGCAGTCCCAAATATTGATAGTTTGTTGCAAAAAATTAATTCCAGTTATGTCACTATCACTTTGTTTCAAAACTTGCTAAGGCTTACTTTAATATCTCCTTAAGCAATTCAAACCAGCCTGCATTCCCTTTCCTGTGGAAAAATCAATAAACCAAGTTTAAATTCAGCACTGTGAGTTGCAGCCACAATTCCATTTAAAATGTTAACAGCAGGGCCAATGCAGGTATTAAGATTATAAATTAAAGTGTTGCCCCACAGCCCAAATAAAAATTAATAATAATTTGTTGTTACCTATGCCTCAAGCTATAGAAAATAGGGAAAATAAGGTCATATTAATCATGCTACTGACCTATATAGCCTTGCTAGTTGGGAATCTTGAGCCCATGAGAAATGAAAGTTTATTCACTGGATATCTGCTAGTTAAAAGTCTTATTATTGTTTGTTTTTATATAATCTACTGTAGTTATGAATTATGTATAAAATGTTTGAATACTAATAAAAATATTAATAATGCAATTCTTTGCATACTTAAATAATTTGATGACTTGTAAGTCAGACATAAATGTATATTGCTAAATGTATATATAAACCTCTTGTTTTAAGTTTGAACAATCCTGAGACAGAAAGTATTAAAAAAATTTATTAAGTATGTTCAAACCTAAAAATAAAACATCATGCAGAAAATTTTGTTAATAAGCAAACCAGTACTTGCTAATCAGCAGCTTTCATATTTTAGGAGGAATAATGAGAACTAAAACAGTAAACACATCAGGGATGTTTTGTAACAAATAAAAACATATAAAGTGCATTCCAGGGAGTGTTGTGTTCCTCCCTGGGAAGCCTGGCCACTTTCTCAAGGACTGATGCATAAACCTTGGAATGTACTGTCCAGGGAGTGTTGTGTTCCTTCCTGAGGAGGCTGGTTAATTCCTTGGGAATTAACACAGTGTTCATGAGTTAATATCTTTACTGTCAAGTTCATTAATTATGAGCATAATAAAAGGAATAGTCCCTGGTCAAGCCAGTTGAAGTCCCACCCTAGAAGAGGGTGCTCTGTACAGGGGTTGTTTTCAATCAAAACTCTAGTATCAGCTGCTGATTCAAAACTTCCCAGTCAAGAGCGAGATGTTGGTGAGTTTGTATGTAAAACTGCTTTATTTTTCTGTCATTCTGTAACTCTGTTCAGTATTAATTTAACCTTTTGATTAATTATGTTATTCTTGTTTCTCACTCTAATTGTCAATATAAACTTGTTGAACAAAGTATACATATAAGCATTTATATTGCATCCATCTAGAACTCTGGCCAAAAGTGGGCTAAGTATGTTGATGTGTCCCCCAGTTTGATAAATGTATATCTATATGTATATATATCATGATTATGATACAGCAGTTAAACTACTGTTTATAAACAATCCTTCACTTATTTTGTATTCTTTTGTATTAACAAAAATTTTTGTATTAACAAAAATTCACTAACTAAATATCAGTAGAAAATCCTACCACAAAATTGCTTATTAGCCCCACCATGTGTCGATATTATGTCCTTCAGTCTTTGCACCCTACTCATTTTACCTTCTCACAAGCATGTGTTTATAATTACATAAATAATATCTCATTACAGCTCCCTAGCATTCAAAACTTTCACACAACAATAAAATATCACACATAACACTGGCATCCCTTACAAACCTGCAAAACAAACCATCATTTAAAAAACTCACCAAATTCTCAAAACTCTCATTTAAAAAAAAAGGGGGGGGTAGTATGGATACATCCCCTAGAAATACAGTAACCCTCCAACAGGCCCCCAGTGGCTGCCAGCAAACAATGTGAAGCTATACTTTAAGATAGAAAGATCACTCATTCAACCCAATACCACAGATGGAGAAGATAACGATGGAAAAACAGAAGAACACTTGGACACAATCATGTCTAACTATCGAAACTCAGGGTGTAACTTGCGGAAATCTTAAAAAATTAAACCTAAAAAATTTGTTAGTACACTTATTACTTTCATTATTTAAGCCTTTATCAGAGCTCCCACTGCCACCACTATGGCAGTTACCTTAAAAGTATCTGTCCAAACTGCTTGTGTTGTTAATCAATTCATGACCAACTTTTAACAACCGACAAACTTTTAACACAAACTCATATTGATAATAATATGCTTACAAGATTTGATGCATTAGAAGCATCTATTCTTTGGATAGGTGAAAAACAACAAGCTCTGCTTACCATACAAGATTTGCAGTGCAATTGGGAGCATATAAAAATTTATAGCACTCCTTTGCCTTGGAATAGTTCCCAACTTTCTTGAGAACAAATTAAAACTCACCTTCAAGGAGCCTTCTGCCATTTGCAGGGAAAAGTGCTTGTTCTCTAGCAACACCTGGAGCATCAACTGTCTCAGGTACAAATACTTGCTCAACAAAACGTGTTTCAAAATCTTAATGACAATCTACAGTGCTTAAACCCCTCAAATTGGTTTCATGACCTAAGCATACGAATCTGCATAATATCTCTCATCAGAATAATCATGCTTCTTGTTTAATTAATAATTCTTAGGTTAATCTGTCACGCCCTTTCTCTAACTCATCACTCTGAACAAAAGATCATTGCCCTGGCTGCTGCTTCATCTCTCTCACCTCCCACATCTGGAAATCAAGAACAAAAAACTATAAAGGGGGAGACTTGGGGGCCCTTTGGTTAAAACACCTTTGAATTAATCATAAAGAAAACTTTTAAGCCTTATGTCTCCCAACTTTACCCCAAGGTCTCCTTTCCTTCCTTCCTTCTCATCTGCCTACCTATTTGCCTGACTGTGTGGCCCCCTTTTCTTCCTGCATATGCCCCATAAGTGGGGTTGCCTTGTGTCTCAAGCCTGGTATCCTTAAACTGTAAAGGCCTTCTGGGTGCTCATGCCAAACAGTCTGTCTCTTGCCCAATGCCTGTGCTGGGCCCTTCCAGTAGTAGTAACCTGGGTTCCTCAAAACTTGTGACCTTAGCCAGGGTCCTGCCAACAGGCATGGGAGTCCCAAGGCAGGTGCTGGGTGTGGAGGCCACAGGGACATTGGCTGTCTCACATCACCATGCTTGGCCTCAAAGGATGGCTTGTTAGCCAGGTATGGGTAAGGTTCCTCAGGGAATGAACAACCTACGACAGGCACAGTCACAGAGAGGACATCAAGAGAAAATTTGGGGACCTAGAGAGGGAGGAGTCAAATCCTCACCCCATCAGAGGGAGGTTGCCGGCCCCCATGGCTACTTTGTTTCTCATGCACCACTCAGTTCAGGACCCAGGTAGCTAACAGCAACCCAGACTTTCACCTACTATAAAAATTTGTTTTCCATTTTTTAACTCTTACCATTGGTAAAGGGGCTGTGTCAGGATACTTTTCCCTTTTCTTTTTCTTCTTAAAGAGAAAAGGAGGAGATGTGGGAACCCTCTTATCTTTACATCTAAGAAATATTTAGGAAGCCTGTTTCTCTGCCCACACAGAGAAACCACCAATATCAGTTCCTGTCATAAACAGGAACATTCTTGCTTTTGCTCTGTTAACCAGTTGCTTAGGACCTTTTGCCTCTCCATTATCTCCTACATAAATCACTGGATGTTTCTGTAATCTTACTGCTCTATCACCAGCCTGGGATTCCTGTGAAGTTATTTATGACCCTTCATGTGTGCTACACCTACCTGAGCCCCTGAACGTACACCCTGACCTTTTGCTATGTGAAAAAGAGAATAAAAACTGTGTTGGGTAGCTTCCTTAGCTGTTCTCACCCTCACGTCTCTCAACCTTCATGTTCAGAGTAATACTTTGTGCCATTGCAGATTCTGCAGGACAGATCTCCACCAGAAAATATAGGTAAGAGAATAAAAAGGAAACATTGAATGGGGAAACACAACAAAGCAAAAACAAAACAGCAACAATTAAAAGAAAAAAAAATCAAACTAAAAGAAAAAAAAAATCAAGGAAAAACAGTATTCCCTCTTAGGCCACTAAGGAACTTCTCAGGCTGTCAGTATTCATCAATCAATCACCCTGTAGCCTGCCCTTTGCAGTTGATGTACTGCATTTTAGCAAGTAAAATAAGGGGAAAAAGGAATTTTTAAAAATATGTAACAGATGTAAGAAAACCTAAAACAAAAAGAATGTCTATATGTTCCCTGTCATAAGGTATGTCATAAGGTATCAAGCTGGATGCCTGATGGCCCAGTGGATCTCTCTGGATCACTTCTCTAAGGATACCCAGGAATCGAATCAGAGACTTCATATATGCAAGGCAGGAATTCCTCCATTGAGCTAAATTGCCCCCTTAGGTTAATCATGCTTCAGAAACCTATCTGCCCCCTTTACCTCAGGCATTTTAGACTTCTACAGCTTGCTAGAGTCCTGCTGATTAGGTGTCTGTCCCCACCCCCTCTAGTTCCTCTCTCTTCCCATGTGGCTGGGCATGACAGTCTGCCAGAGCAGATCCCCTTCCCCTCTCCCCATTGTGTCAGGGTCCCTTCTGAGATTCAAAGTGGGCTTAGATGGCCATAATCACCACAAATAAACCACTCTCCACCCTCAGTCAGACCCCTCTTCCTTCCAGGGAATGCCACCTTCCACTCTGTTGGCAGCAGTGAGCCAGGGGCACCACCAAGCCTGCCTGCACTGAGGGCATGTATGCATGCCATTTCCAGGCACAAGGGTGAGCAACTCCTGGATTTCCTTTGACTTCTTTATCTTTGCAGTACCATCCTGGATGACTCAGAGCTCCTTCCCATTCTATATATATTCAAAGCATCTCCTTTAGAAAGTTCCCTCCCTTCTGTCCACTTTTTTTGTGAGAGGGACAGACTTTGCTTACCTACCTCAGTGCCATTTTCCCAGAAATCCATAATTATTTTCTAGGTTCACAGCTTCTGTAATAAAATATATTTTTTAAAAAGGAAATATAAATAAAATAGGAAGGTTAGCAGAAGGTGAAAAAATTTCTCTATACATGTATAAGAAAGTTTGCTGCATGTTTGTTATCTCTTCAGATATTTGACGGCAACACTGATAACCACTTGTTAATTCATTTCCTTTAGGTAAATGTATTAAAAGTGACTACCATTATGGTATCATTTGGATTATTATAAGAATTTAAAAGGGTGGGCAGGTTTGTGTAGAATAACTGGTCACCCTTAATCAGAACTCTACATTCCCAGAGGCATTTGGGGCAGGAATTGATGCTCTTATGGGTATCAAATTTTGATTATGATGACTGAAGAGAAATTTGAGGATAAGTGAGATAAGGAAATTCAGAAAAAGGGAACCTATTTTGTTTAAAGTAATAAAAGGTGTCACAACTAATGCAACTTAAGTCTACACTTAATAATATTGTAATTATTTCATGAATTGTAACAAAAGCACTATACCAATGCTAAGGGTCATAAATAAGTGGACATGAGAGGTATGGAAATTTTCTTTTTGGTACAATGAATATGTTATAAAATTGATTGTGATAATGAATACACATGTATGTGATTATACAGAGTGTCCTTGATTGTTCACTTTGGATGGATTATACAGGGAAGCAAATAAAATTTTTAAAATAAAAATTGTAATTAATTATCTTATATTTTTTGTTATTCAAACTGTAATGAATCAATGATTAAGTTTTTCCATTACTAGAATCACAATACATCTATAGTAGAATACCAGGAAGTGTGCTCTAGTCCATCAGAGGTTCTGAGTGGAGGGAAAGTGAAAAAAAGTTGTCATATGTGGGCATTCTCAGGACTTGGGAATTGTTCTGAATGACATTGCAATGACAGATACAGGTCATTATATGTCTTTTCACAACAAAATTGTGCAGGAGAGATAGTAAACTACAGTGCAAATTATAACCCATGCTTAGTGGCACCGCTCTAAAATGTGCTCATGAATTTTAACAAATGTACCACACTAATGGAGGATTTTGTTAATGTGGGAAATTGTGGGAGGGGTAGAGAGTGGGACAAACAGGAATCCTCTATATTTTTTACTTCACATTTATGTAATCTAAATATCTTTAAAAATCATAAAACAAGTATATTTTAAAAAGTGTAATGAATCTAAAAAGATACTTGAGTTCTGGGATGATGGCTTCAAAGTAGGCAGGCAGGGATCAGTTCCCTCATAGAAACAGGGAGAAAAGGCCAAAAGCTGTCCCAGGGAACTGCTTTGGGGCTCAGCAGACCAGAACAGTGCTGCACAACCCCTAGGGATGGAAAGACAATGAACCCAAATGTGAGTTACTAAATCCACATTGCAGCTGGAATAGGCTCCATCCTTCACCCTCAAGACATTAACCAATGATAAAACTTCTTGATCACTGCCGCTGACTGAGACCAGAACAGATGTTTTCCTGTCCAGGAAAAGGAGGGTGCATTGTAGAGTGGAGAGTGATTTCTATTTAGTGAATTAGGCCAGCAGAACCCACTTTTATTCTCACCTTAGCCCAGAACAGAAACACAGGCAAGGGGAGGATGAAAGAGACACTTCTGTGGAAAGATTTGCTGATGAGTGTCATCTGCTTCCTGGCCAGAAAACTGCAAGGAGAAATACTTCTTTTAGCTCTCTCTTAACCCAAATCCCATGGAAGAAAATCTGAGCGCCATTAGTGATGGTATTTTGATAACTTAAACTGCACAATGTTTAAAAGATTTGTTTTATTTTATTTTTCTTTTATCTATCCCCTGCTTCCCCCAGGTGCTCTGCTTATCTGTGTGCTCATTGTTCTGATCACCTTCTGCAGGAGGCACTGGGAACTGAACCTAGGACCTCTCACATGAGAGGGAAGTGCCCAATGGCCTGAGCCACATCTGTTCCCCATGGGTTATGGAATCTGGTGGCTTGTGAACTCTGCTTGTTCTGGTGCAGATGGAGGTTAGATAAATTCTGTGGAGATGGTGTATATCATTGCAGTGGGAGGCAGCATATAACTTGTTGCAGTGGGAGGCAGCATCTGCTCATCTTCTTTTAGGAAGCACTGGGACCCAAACCCAGGACTGCTCATGGGGTATACTGGCACCCAAGTGGCTGAACCATATCTACTTCCAAAGTTGCACAATTTTAAAAACTCAATATAAGCTGAACCAAAAATCAAAGAAGATTTGTGAAAACAAAACAAAACAGTAGGCACAAGAGAGAAACACATTGTCAGAGTAAATTCAACAACATATTCAGATGCCTAGATATGAGCAAAAAATTACAATCCATACCAGGAAACAGGAAGAGATGGCACAGCAAAAGGAACAAACCAAACATGTTGACAAGACACAGTAGTTGAAATAACAAATAAATGAAAATCACACAGATGTCCTAAATCAATTCAAAGAATTGAAAGAAAATATGACTAAAGAGATAAAGTATATTAAGGACAAAGACATTGTGTTAGCATAAAGAAAAATTTGAAACCTGCAAAGAAATGTAACAGAACTTCAGGGAATGAAAGACACCATGGATTAAAATAAAAATATATGAAAATCATGTAACAGCAGACTTGATTTGATCAAAGACAGAATTAGTGATGTTTGGAAAAGAACATCTGAACTTGAATAGACTGAAGAACAGAAAGAGAAAAGAGTGGAAAAAGCTGGTACAAGATCTCATGGAATTGAATGACAATGCAAAATGCTAAAACATCTTGTTTTCTGTGTCTCAGAAGGAAAAGATAATAGAATAGGGGCAGAAAGAATATTTGAGAAAATTAACAAAAACTTCCCAACCCTTATGAAAGACATAAGTATCAATATCTAAGAAAGACTATATACCTCAAACAGAATAAATTGACGTAGACCAACTCTGAGATACCTACTGTTCAGAAAGACAAATATCAGAGATAAAGAGAGGATTCTGAAAGCAGCAAGAGAAAAGTAAAGCATCACATACAAGGGAACATTGTTAAGATAAAGTGCCAACCTCTTACCAGAAACTATAAAGGCAGGAAGAAAGTCATATGATATATTTAAGGTACTCAAAAAAGAGAAAACCTGTTGGCCAAGAATTTTCTTTCCTGCAAAATTGTCATTCAAAAACAAGGGTGAGTTCAAAGTCTTCACTGACAAATAAAAATGCATAGAATATATTAACAGAAGACCAGAATTACAAGAGATACTAAGTTGAGTGTAGCAGCCTGAATGGAAACATGGGAGTGAGAGACTGGGAATGAAATTATTAGGAAGGGTAAAGTAATGTGTTAACAGATAGACAATAGTAAGGTATGATAAAATAAACCAAAGAACAAAATGGATAAAATAAGTAATGCATTTACAGTAATAACATTGAATATTAATGTCCTATATAAACAGAAGGAAATTCTGTGTTCGTGGATTGAAAGAGTAAATATTGTTATGATGTCAATTCTGCCCAAACTGATTTACTGATTCAATGGAATCCCAATAAAAATCCCAACAATCATTTTAAAATAAAGACAGCTCTATTGGAGTATCTTTTACATGCATTGAATTCAGCCATTTTAAGTTTACATTTCAATGATTTTATTGTAGAATTGTGCTACCATCACTAAATCCATCTTTAGAACATGTTCATCATCACCAAAAGACTCCTCATGCCTATTTTTTAGCATTGTTTTTTATATTTAAAGGTGCTTTAGGTTACATAAATGGTACATCAAAAATAAAGGGCATCCTTGATTAGTTGTTCCATGTTCTGCATCTATTCCAGCCTTTTTACTTGTTTGTTTGTGTTTTTTATTTTGTTCTTTAGACTGGGCCATGTCTTCCTATTTCTTAGTATGGCATGTAATTTTTTGATGCTGTCTAGGCATTTGTTCATCTTGATGTACTTATTCAGATGTTTAGCTTCTCTTTCTAGCCTATGGTGTTATGTTTTGTTTTGTGTTAAATTTCCTCTTTGACATTTGGTCCACTAATTCTATGTCCTTGTAGTTGTCAATGTTTACTGAAAAAATAATAATACCATAAAAAGGACAGATATAAGAAGAGAAAAAGACTAAGTAATAAACTTTAGAAAATTTGAAAAGAGCCAGGAGAAAAATAAGTAATCAGAGTAAAAATTCATAAAGTATACCAAGTAGTAAGAACAAAAAAA